>JAJMAH010000087.1:0-22962 GCA_030564925.1 Geotrichum aggregatum | reverse complement strand
AATCGTGAGATCGTGAGTTCAACCCTCACCGAGGTCGTTAAAAGGATTGTTTTTTATGCCCTGTTCATTTTTTTGCGCTAAATACCTTTGACGAATATGTTAGTACTAACCATGCATCAAAGATGCTCAAGCGACGCCTCCAGGTTTGAGCTTTTGCCTGTAAGAAGAACTATCACAAGGATTTTGTCTTTTCATCTGTAAAACCTGTCTGTATATTGTTTTTTGCATCGTTCTGGCTTACTGGGCTTGATTATATCCAAATAGACAGCTTCAATTTCTTTTTGATTATATTGCAACTTGCAATCTTGGAAAGAATGGCTTATATACCAATACATACAATGGCATACTCATACCCTCTTAAGCTGAATTCAATGAGCTATAGTTCTACCATGAAAAAAAATATGACTTCGTGTCTTCTTGAGAAATAATAGAAAGACTCTATACTTTGCTATCGCTCCTATATTTGAATCCACCATTCGCCCTACTCATAATTACAGGCAAATGTATTGTACGTAAAATTATTCAAGAAAACTAAAACTATGACAAATCGCAAACGGTAGTCTAGTTCTTTCTTTTCTTGAGATGCAAAATTTCCTCAATCTTGGCTGGCTATTTTACAAGATTAAGCCACGAGGCTTACTGCCTTGTTATCATCAACTATTGATTGCAACCAAGTAGGCGCACGCGTGAACCAAGCTCACTTCGCTAAAATCTCCACTATCACCCCAGCAATTCAAACACACACTCCCTTAATGTCGGATCTCTGAACATGAACCTACTCTTTTTGCTCCCGCCACTCTGCACTCCACTAAGAACCTCGGCAAACCTATTTTGGCCAGTTTTCTTACGCTGCTCAGCTGCTTGGCGGTTGTGTTCTTTGTTTTCTTGAGTCGTGGGGAAATCAGACTCCCAAAATCCAGGTGGAGACTTGGGGCGTTCAAAATGAGAGCGGTGCTTTGAGACCTTTTTAAGCATGGATGAGGTTGAAGTAGTAGCGGTGGTTGTGTTAACAGCAACTGAATTGAATTTTGTGCTGGGATTGAGAATGTTTCGCTCGGCTTCGTTACTGCCACCGTTCCAAGAGGGCCCAGACATGAATTTGCCAGGTCCAGCCAAAACATGGAACTGCATATAAGGAATTTAGTTAGTAAATTCTAACAAGAAGCATAGTCAGGCTCTTATATTTTGCATACCTCTGAGCATTCACGACAGTCAACTCCATGCTCACATTGCCATTTCTTGCCCCCGCGCATAGTCTCTTTGTAAGCATGTCCAACTGCCTGTCCATTATAGTCGGGGTTGATTAAGAAATCGTCTATCGCCCATTCGAGATTTGAGAGTCTAGCAAGCGGGTTAGGCCACATTACTTAAGTATAAATCAATGTTTGTAGCCGCCAGCACTTACAGCTTAATGACCTCAGCCTTATTACCACACTGGCGCATGCTCTCACTAAGTGCAGCTCCCTTAGTTCGTAAAAACCCAGTTTTGCTACTGTTTCGCCTTGTAGGAGAGCCCGAAGTTCCCTCGTCGCCCTTGCTCCCTTTAGAAAGCCATCTGTCCATAACCTGACTTGATCCCTTGCTTCTTCCGTTATCTGCATTTTCTTTAGCCGTAATGATGCCACCTGCTCCTGGGGTAGCAACAACCGACTGAGGAGTTGGTACATGAACTAGCACACTCTTTCTCTTGCTGCGTCTTCTTTTGCCGACATTCGTTGCTCCGCCGTCGACAGCACTGTCGCCTGCATCAAAATTTAATGAATCGAAGCTTTTGCGTCGAGGCATTCTCAGTTGACCATCTATATCTGCGGCGAAGTCAATTTTGTTTTTGTTGCTGCTGCGCCGTTTTGTGCTTATTGGAGTTTCCGGCAATGGCTGCACATAAGCCTCGGCATTGTCAATGATTGGTGATGAACATGTGGTGCCATCGCTGCTGGGGCCGGACCTCTCTGCAACATCTTGAACTGAGGGAGGGTGTACTGAAAGCATATCTCCAGGGTCCGAATTCAAGCTCCGTGTCGGTAGCGAATACTCACTCACAACAAAGCCAGTTGGCAGTAGAGTGGATCCTCTGGCGTTCACCGGATTTATGTCCAGAACTTCAAAGCCATCATCCTCTAGGTATTCGCGCTTGATGACTGTGTTACTATCTTTGCTCTCTGGATTCACCCGCGCTTGCAAATCCGGTGACTGTGGACTAGAAAATGTAGGAGATGAGACAAGGTTAGGAATTCCTGGCATTTCCATGTCAAGACTCTGCTGCGAATGTGCTTGCATGTCATCAGAAGGAGGATGGGGTCGTAACGGAAGTGCCAGTATCTCCTTTGGCTTTGTAAACTCGTATTGTGTGGGCTCTTCAGATGCATGGCGAACACCCATAAATAGCTCCGGGCTATCATTTTCCTGAGAAATAATGGGTTCGTCATTGTGGTCCGGCAAATCCATGGTTGTCTCTTCTCTTTTGATTTTTTGGCGTTTTCTATTGTGTTTTCCCTCAACCTGAGAGTCCAAAGGTTGATCAAGAGCTTGTGCCTCTTTGAACTCGCTGGTTGCATCTGGATCACTCGGCGGTAAGCCCTCGCGCCGTTCCAGAGTACGTTTCCACTTATTGATCGCTTCTCTGTCTTCATCACGTTTACGCTTAAGAGCTTCCAAACTGCATTTATATGCCCGCAGTTCTTTCTCTAATAAGCTGTTTTTTTGCTTCAAAACCTGCTGTTCTTTTTGCAAAACATTCCGCGTACTGTAGCTTTGCAACAGCAGGTTTTCATAGTCCCTGTACCTGTCTTCATATCCGTTCTTGCCTTGTGGTACGATCAAAGCTTGAGACTCAGACAGAAGTACTTCATTGTCACGGAGCGCCACACCGGTTAACGACATGGAGGACGGCGGCCCTGTTATATCATTCACGATCTTATTGCGCAGCGCAAATCTCAGCTTCACATTATCCTCGCGCTCATGCTTGAGCTTTTCCTGTAGACCATTGACATCTGTAGACGTTTCAAAGCAAGTTAGCATAATAGAACATGCCCTCAAGTGGCTTTTTCATTACACTTACATTCTTTAGTCTTGATCTGTTGATTCCGCAACATGCTCATAAAGTCGAGCTCATTCTGCTTCATGTCAGAAAACCAATTGTCATACTCTTCTTCCTCCATGGTGCTCGCTTTCAGATCTGGGAAAGTTGTGCGCGTGAGAAAAGACGAGAAAGAAACGTGAACAACTAATTTAGCTTTACGCGACCGTCACATGATCTCAGCTACGTAATACATAATTTCGCGACTGAGCTTCAAGCTCGGGCGATCGTCGCAAAACTTGTCGTCTGGAGCCTTCATATAAAGCTTTCTTTCGTTTATTGTAATTGTCAGTCTAGGAGTGTTACATGTATGTATTGTATGACCTGCTATTCGACATCCGCAGATGGGGGAAACTCGTGCACATAATTCGTGGGCAATGGCGTCTCAGAAGCCGTTCGTTTGAAAAAATCTACCGTCTTTATCGGCCGTATAGGAATTTCTGATTGACCCTCTTTCCGTTTCCCGTTCTCAAAGTTTCCTCGAATAAAATCCCTCGTAGCCGTCATGGCCGCATTACGACAAGCTTCGCGTATATCGCTTCCAGACATGCCAGCAGTCCGCTTAACGACTTCGTCAATGTCGAAATTCTGGTCGAGCTTGGCATCTTTCAACATGATTTCAAGTATCCGGCGTCTTTGATCGCGGTCCGGCAATCGCACAGGAAATCGTTTTGGCATGCGGCGGAGGATGGCATCGTCAATGTCGTTTGCACGATTTGTGGCACCAAGGACCAGAATTCGGCCGCTGGAGGTTAACCCGTCCCAAAGAGTCATGAACTCGGCCTTGAGCATGGATGTGACCTCATGGTCAGTAGACTGTCGCTCCCGTAGAAACGAGTCGATCTCGTCAATAAATATAATGCAAGGCTCAAGTTTGTGGGCCAAGGAGAAGATTGCCGCTACTAGCTTGTTACTCTCGCCAAACCATTTGTCCATGATTGTGGACATCCTGATGTTGATGAAGTTTGCTGAGCTCTCTGCAGCAAGAGCCTTTGCAAGCATGGTCTTTCCACATCCGGGTGGTCCGTACAAGAGCACACCCTTTGGGGCCATTAAAAGACTGCTGTGATAAGAGTACAAATCGGGGCTACTAATTAGCAAAGGTCACATAACAATAAAGCTTGCTTACACAGTCAAAGGATACAGTACACTCTCCCTCAGTTCGTCAATAATATCTTCCAGTCCGCCAATATCTAAAAGATGGTCAGTCAACGCATGTGGGATTCATCTAAGGCATGGAACTCACCACTAAAGCCCAGCTTTATGTCTTCAGGCACAATGACAGAGTTCACGATGATTTGTTCGTACTCGTCTAATGCCAAGTCCAAGCCTGGGTGCCGCTTCTGTAGCTTTTGCATTGACGCGCTGGCTTTCCGCTTGTTTTCAGCTTTAGATCCATCTCCTACAGAGTGCACGATTTGGTTGACCAGATAGTACATGGAGGCACTGGCCCCTAGGAAAAAGACGACGTCTAAAACAACTCGAGGGTCTAGCTTAAACTTGCTCATGGTGATTTTCTCGCTGTAAGGTTATTTGCGCTGGGCTATGGCTGAAAATCTGCGATCGCTATCGATGAAGATACCATTGAGTAAACAAATTATTTGGAGGTGGCAAAATATTTACGTCACTCCGGATTCGAATCCTTAGGAAGTTGACTTAAGTCATAAGGTGCATGTCTCAAATATTGTGTAACAAGCATACTCAGCTCAATCACCAATGCAGCTATCAGCAACATTTTGTGCCAGTTCAAGCTCATGACAATATGCTTTATGATGTTGGAGTCTATCAAATTTAATATATGGTAACAAAGGTTTCGTGAACTACCCATCAAGCCCATGCTCCTAGTACCGCCATGAGAATAGCCCCGAGTGTCATCCATCCATAAGCTCCTAGCACTCTTTTCAGCGGCGCCTGCTTGAACTCCTCGGAATGAAGAAACTCGGATCCCATGAGCTCTACCAAACTCGTATAAATCAAAATGCCAGCCGATATAGAGTCAAACACGCCAGTTGTAATTAAAGCCCTCGGTGAGTTGATTTCAAAAGAAGTCCGAATCCCCAGGCCAATTGCAATTCCCAAAGGAGTCGTGATGCTGAAAATTACGGCAAATAGCCAGCTGATCCATTCATTGGAGGAAGACCAAGGTGTGCTTTCAAGTCTCGCTCCGAGGCCGAGCCCTTCAAACATTTGGTGGAATACGATAACAGGGTATAGCGTTGTAAACTCGGTTCCGGATACTGCCACGGTAAGGCCAACAAAAATGGAATGGAAAACAATGCCAAACTCGAGAAGACATATACTCCCAATCTGACTAGTCAATCCCATACGATCAGGCGTATTTGAAGTAACACTGCAAGGCAGTGAAGTAGTAGGTTGTAAGCTTAAGGCAATTTCGTTGCTTTTTGAGGTAGACGAAACTGATGTTGCTGGCGCTTCTTCATCCCGAGCCTGTATTTCTTGCTCGGCCATTTCTCCGTTCTGACTCTTAGGTTTCTCTTGACTCGAAAACAGTCCTACAACACTTGCAGCAGCCAAAGCACTTGGACCATGTGTGTGAGCCAGATGTGAGCTGTCGCTTGAAGACATGTGATATTTCGTAACCAGCTCAATCAAAAAGGTACCAAAGATTCCAACTAGTGCAATCCCAAACGCGTAGGGAAACTTTCGAAAAGCATCCGAAAGACATGGACTGCTCAAATTTGTATGGGCTTCATATAGCAGATGAATGAAAGCAGTTGCAACTATGACTCCCGAGCCAAAATACCGCGCAAAAAAATAGACCCAAACTGGCATGTTGACTTTTTGAACTCGCGAAGCTACCAAGGGAATCATGACCCCGATGAAAGATGCTATGAAGACAACGAATATAGATGAGATCCTAAGTCCCATATGGTCTTCATGGTTTCCCCCAGTAACGCATTGGCGTCGGAGCAATACATTTGGGTACTCAGAAAATTCTGTGTTCATACTGACTACAGTCTTAATCTTTTCATGAACGCTTTATAGTATTAGTATTGACGCTAGAAAGAAAAAAGCTAGCTGTTTTTCTTTTTTTTATCTTTTTCAGCTGAGAACGTAGCAGCATTAAAATTGAAAAAGGTTATTTTGTAGTTTAAATTTGTGGGCATGTGGTTCTGGGTAAGGGCAGCTGCCACCCATTGAATAAGCACGAGTGATTGATTCAAGGACCGAGCTGCGTCACAAATTGAACGAGTCCTGAGACATCAAAGAGTCCAAGGCCAGGAACCCCATGAGAGGCAAAGTTCTACAAGGCTTTTAATGCTGTAGACAGTAATGTGCAGTTCAGGCGACATATCGAGAAATTCATGGAGCCTCGAACCACGAGACTAGAGAACACGAGGTGCTCCCCACATTTCTCAAGTGAGCTAAGTTGAATCAGCCTCTAAACAAGCAAGAAGATCGTGGACTCTAAAAACTTGATATATAAGACCGGTGGCCTTTTTAAACGTTTCTGTTTGCTTTTTCTACCAATTGATTGTTGTCTGTCATATGCCTACCATTTCATCTAGTACATATAACCTTCTCTCTCGAAAGCAAGCTCTACTGTCCTAAAATTAACAGCAGTTTTACTTTCCGTTGAAATTTTGGCTGATGCTAGCAATTAATGGTTTACTTCTATCTCTTTTTGCCATATCAGTTTTGGCACATAGTTACAGGCCAGTAGTACTTTGGCACGGCATGCTCGACTGGTACAACTCCCCTGCAATGCAACTCATGGTCGAAGCCATAAAGAATGCTCATCCTGGAATACAGGTATATTCGATTCGTGTTTCGAACAGTAGCGCCAGAGACCAGGAAAGAACTTGGTATAGCAACATAAACGAAGATGTATGTAAACATCTTTGAAATCAGTGGCAGGTGTGCAAAAGTAACGTTTGACTAACGCTACAGATCGATATTGCTTGCCGGCAGCTCAAAATTGTGGCAGGCCTCGAGAACGGATTTGACGCCGTCGGGTTCTCACAGGGAGGATTGTTCCTCAGAGCGTACGCTCAAAAGTGCAACGACCCTCCAGTAAAGACTCTCATGACCTTTGGATCACCTCACAATGGCGTTACAAACATACCAGCTTGTGGAGTTTCTGATCTTGACTGCCGAAGGTACACGGAAACGATAACGGTGCGTCCATATAGTGACTACGCGCAATCCCATTATGTCGCTGTCCAGTACTTCAGGGACCCTGAAAACTATGATACGTATCTTAGAAAGTCTCGGTTTTTAGCCGACATTAATAACGAGATGACGGACAAGAATGCTACCTACAGAAGAAACTTGAGCAAGCTCGAGAGACTCGTACTAGTTATGTTTGACAAAGAAAAGATAGTGGTTCCTAAAGATAGCACTGTAAGTGAACTAACTGGAATTTAGATTGCCTCTAACAAAACAGTGGTTCCAAGAATACAACATAACTTCAAGATTGGTTACTCCTCTTGAGAAGCGGAGCTTATACCGCGAGGATTGGTTAGGTCTCCGGTCTTTGGGGGAGAGAAACCTGATTGAATACGTGAAGTTACCAGGCGGTCATCTAGAGATAACTCAGAGACAGATGGCCCAGTTAGCAAAAACATACTTGGGCAGAATGCCTGAACGAGTCATACTAAAACAAAAGGGTTCTTGATGTCATATTTCATTATTACATGCTCCTGTAGTTTCGTTATGCAGTCTCTGTCGGAATATATAGAGGTAAGCTCGCGCTTTCTGTAGTTTTGATATACATGCTTCTGACATTTGCCCACGTATTGTCAATCAGAGGGTTTGCCTCATTCATTACAACCTTGAGAACAGCCGTGATGTTTTCAATAAGTTGTTCTTTTGTGAACGACGAGAGGCCTACTAGCACTGACAGCGACGTTCCCAGCGAAGGCAGCACCGTAACGCAGTTGGCAATAAATTTGAGCTGCCTCTTGATGACAGCGGGATCAGCAATCACCTTTTTGGCCTCTTCGACTTGAACGGGAGTCGCATCAGGACCCGTAACTGGTTGCAAAGTTATTGGTAGTGGGGAATGGATTTTGACAGCAGCAGGCTTGTTGTAGACTTTTGGTCCTAGAATAGAGCGCATAACTTGTGGTTTGAGCTTGCCGTCGTATACAAGAATGTCAAAGTTCTTGACAAAGTCCACAGCTGCGCGGTGCTGGTGGGTTTCCTTACCAGCTGAGCTTAAGGAAGATCTCAGGCGAGAAGTCGAAATAATTTCTGTAAAAAGCTCATAAGTAGGCAATTTTTCGTCGCCTGTTAGAGCATCTACCACGGGCTTTTGGGGATTGCTGACTATTAGGCAAACTTGTAGCTTAGCAAGCTTTGCACGCACCTTGTTTGGCACAGGGACAAGTGTCGGTCCCTCGGGCTTTCGGTCAGTGATTGGATCGTATGTATTTATATCAAGATAAATAGGCTCTCCGCCATTTTCTCCGTCAGACAGTCCAGCAGACTTCAAAAATGTGTTATGGGCATGTGCGAGCAGCGCTTTACATGATCGTTTGACCTGGGCTGGATCGAACTGTTTTGGTATTAGGACAGGCTTCTTTACTGTGCTTTTAGGTGCGGTTGTTTGTTTCGTAGGGCTCGACGTCAGAGCAGAGCTTGGCTTCTTACTCCTATCACGGCTTACTGCTTTAACGCCCATTATGATTAAATCAAAAGATGTCGTGATACACTTAATCCTATAAAGGCTTCTTCTAATGTTCAAACAGAAGGTTTAGAGCTGAAATTTTTGACAGATCCTAGCTGTTATAATATCTCCTCCCTACGAATATTTCTGTCTGGGACCAAACCACTTTTCTTAGAAAAATCTTCTGCCGGGTCAACTTTTTTTTCCTCCAAAGCGTCCCATAGTTGACACAGTTGACCCGCCAAAACATCTATTCTACGGTGATCTCAAAGCGTTATCGGCGCCCAAAGAATTCTGATCTTGCCTTATAGTATAAACGCATTGCAAGTTCCAAGCGAGAGACGTCTGGAACTGCTGGAACAGATCCCATATCCAAGCGACGCCCTCATCAAGAAATCGTAAGTGGTTGCGTTTATAAGACCAATACAAAATTACGCCTAAAGCTAATCTCAAGATAGTACGCGACGCGTCAATTATGGAGGGTAAAGCGAAAGCTCCGCTTACCAACAGTGAGCCGAATGAGTCTCGAGATCCGGCCAACCCATTTGGTATGGACTCGTCGGAAAACGATGTGGCAACGGTAGCTGCTGCTGTGGCCGCTGTGGCAACTTCACGCCCCAATACTGACGGCGGCGGCAGCGGCGGCGCTGGCCACGAGGAAGTCGAGGATGGCGACCCTGAAGATTGGGAAGCAGCTTCTGAGGAAGAAGACGAAATGGGCGCTCAAGCTCTGCTAGAGCTCGGTAATATGTTGAAGGATAAGAAAAAGAAGCGAAAGGGTCGCGGAAAAGGCAAAAAGACACTGGAGGCAGCAACCGACGAGACATCCGCCGCACCAGCACCGCAAGATGATGAAATCGCCCCCGAGTTGAGAGATGTTGATAAGCAGCTTCTTGGAACGATTGAGGGCGAATACGATGGCGGCGTGGACTTTTCGCAGCTGCCAGCACAGAAGAACGATAAGAATAAGCGAAAACGAAGTGGCACGCTCACCTCGACAACTATGGCCACTGCTACTGCCATCGCTGCTGTTGCCGCCGCGACAAATACTTCTAGCAGCGCGCAAAACACGTTTGAAAGCGACTTACAAGAGTTCTTTAATCATCCAGACAACCCGAACTGGCAAAGGTTTTACGCTGATTCCATTACGGATGACGCAGCAGGCCAGGTAGATCTGAATATGCTCATATCGCAGCAGGATGAAGCATCAAATTTCAATACAAAAGCCAAGAAGCAAAAGCGAAGTAGCAACGTGGACCCGGCATTGGAGCAGTTGGACGAGTCCAGTCCGCTAGAAATGACTACGAAAGAACAGTCCCAGCTGGAAGATGCCATGATGCATGCCAGTGCTATTGTAAGAACTTTAGAATCAGGTGGCAGCCAGCATACCTTCGATAGTGATGGACTCTTGCAAAGCCTGTCTGATAAGGATGGCAAGAAACAGAAACGCAAGCGGACGACGCACGAGCCTTACGACGAAGACCTTATTAATGAAGCAATGAAATTTGCTCGGAGTCAAGATCTCAATTTTGACGCAAACGACCCGCAAGCGTCTGCCAACCTGGTATCATCTATACAAAACTTTGCCATGGCAAACAACACTGCTACCCAGGCAATTTCTGCAGTCACTGCACCCAAATACAGGTCGCGAAAAAACGTAGAAGAAGGCGACTTGGCAGCCATTTCTTTGGCAAAGGATCCTTCTCTATTGAACCCTATGAGAACCAGCGCTGGCGCAGGCCGGTCTGGCTCACATGGTCCAGACCAAGACCAAGATCAGCCCGAGACGATGGCGGTGCAGCAGCAGCGCCAAGTGGACGATAGCATGACGCCTAACTGGCGGTACATGTCACTGCAAAACAGTCAGGGAGATGGCGATCTTAACGGGGACAAACGAGGAATGGCGTGGATGGGGGACGGCAGCGAACATGGAGGAAACTTCTCAGGACAAGAAACTGAGCTTATTGATCAATTCATGGCTGAATACTGCGAGCACAACAATCTGACGCGCGACGCTCTATGTCAACGGGTGTGGTCAAATGAGCGACGCAAGGACAATTTCTGGGACGACGTTGCTAATATTTTGCCGCATCGAACGCGAGCGAGCGTATACAAGCACATTCGACGGGCATACCATGTATTTTCTGCGCGTGGAAAATGGACTTCTGGTGAAGACAAGGAGCTGGGGCGGCTCGTAGAGGAAAAGGGAAAGCAGTGGAAACAGATAGGTGTGATTATGGGCCGTATGCCAGAAGACTGCAGAGACCGCTGGAGGAATTACGTCAAATGCGGTGAGAAGCGGATCCAAAACAAGTGGGGAGTTGACGAAGAGGAGCGACTGCGCGGTGTCGTGACGCAGCTCATGAACAGCTTTCCTGGTCAGGATATCAACTGGACTGAAGTCTCTGAATTAATGGGTGGCACGCGGTCGCGAATCCAGTGCCGGTACAAATGGAAGAAACTAACGAAACGCGCTGCCATGGCCAAAATTGAGGCAATGATGCCAGGCGACAAAATCAGCTTACTGCAGTTCCTGCGAGCGAGTGGATACGAAGAGGAGGCTCAGGTAGACTGGGACGGGTTTGCTGCACTCGACTCGCGCGGATTTTGGAGTGGCAGCGAGTTACAAACGGCGTACGAACGTATGAGAATGGCAATTATGGACGCACCCACTAAGCCATTCCAACAAGTGGTTGCTGATTTGCTGAATGATTTACTGATGCTGCCAGAACATCGAAGGCGCGAAAAGTTCAGCGGACAGCAGCAGCAAGCCACCAATGATGATAACAGTAGTGTCCGGCAACAACCACAGCAACAACAAGGAGGATTACAGCGACAACCTTCTCGCGAAGAAGGAGACCATCATCATCATACGCCATCATCGCAGTCGGCACGGTCGCGGTCTGCCATTAAATCTGAAAATAACACAACTGACAAACCTGATTCTCTTGAATTGAACGTTGATATCGTTGCGGTGGCTGCAGCTGCACATGCCGCATTACAAGAATCATCTACGCCTCCGCCTGCACAACCGTTGTCGTCGACCTCGTCGAGTAGGGTGAGCAACACCAGCACCAATACCAACCCACAACCCAAGACGACAAGAAATGGCAGCAGCAATAGCCGTGGCAATAGCAATAATACTTCTTCTGTTGGAGGAATAGCAGGAGCGATAGGAGGAGGAAGAGTTTCAGCAACACCGGCAGCACCAGGAAAAGGTCAAAACGCACCTCCTCTTCCTTTCAGCTCGCCGATACCAGGAAACAATGCTGCTGCTGCTGCTGCAGCTGGCAGCAAGACGCCAGGAACAGGTGGTGTCAGAGGCGGAGTTGGATCAGGACCTGGAGCAGGTGCGGCTGGCTCGTCGTCGTCAGCTTCGAAAAAACATGACTACTACGGGACACCGCCAACGGCTTCGGCGTATCAGCAGCAGCAGCAACAGGAACAGCAACGACAACAACAGCAGCAGCGCAATTGGGGTACAGCGACTTGGGAATCATAAAACCGTAATTAGTTAGTAGAAAAAAAGGCTAGTATAATAATTTTGGTAGGTACACTACAAGTTAACTCGAAAAATGAGCATGGAATCTCCAAAGTTTCGTTACTAGGTACGATAGATAGCGCGTAGAGAAAAGACAGTGATAACAGACGTGTTGCAAATCCTTCTTTTGTATATATATATATAAATTATGAGCAAAAAGTCAAACCACAATCATAAAGTAGAGAGAGAGAGAGTCAAAAAGGTTCCCCAGCTTAAAACTTGGAGAACTGCTTTTTCTGACTCTTACCAGTACCGCTGGCGACTCTGAGAACGTTGAATCGGACGGTCTTGGAAAGAGGGCGGCACTGACCGACGGTGACAACATCACCCTCGACAACACGGAAAGCAGGAGAGACGTGTGCAGCGAGGTTCTTGTGGCGCTTCTCGTAACGGTTGTACTTGGGAATGTAGTGTAGGTACTCACGTCTCAAAATAATGGTACGGTGCATCTTGGTAGAGACGACGGTTCCGGTAAGAATCTTACCACGGATAGAGACAAGACCGACGAAGGGGCACTTCTTGTCAATGTAGGTACCTTGAATAGCCTCCTTGGGGGTCTTGAAACCTAGACCAACTTCCTTATACCATCTCTTGGTCTTCTTGTTGACCTTGGACTTGGTGTTTTGGAAGATGTGAGGTTGCTAGATAATGTTAGCGCAAAGCTGATATACTTTTTCAGAAAACGGGTACCGTGAGCCCTTGACAGTTGGCGTTACATAAAACAACTCGAGGATATCGTGTACTAAGAAAATCGGAAAGTGAGTCGCAAGTTTGAAATGCTCTCCACTTGTCGAACAGCCTCGGATGTCCAGTTGGCTATGTTGTCAAGACAAGCCCGTTTGCCGCCATCAAAAAAATCAATAAAACATTCAAGAATAAGTACACACCTTCTGGAAAGCACGCTCAGACTGCACAGTCAATTCTGAAGACATTTTTGCAAAGTGGTGATATTACGGTCGAACGTCGTAAGTCAGGATCTACGTGAGAAAGTAAGAAAAAAAAAGAGGGAAAAAAACCTGCGCAGAGTTTGTGTGGTGGGTGTATGTATGCGATGAGGTAATAGTTGTATGTGAGCTTTGTAATGCATGCTAAAACCTGAATAAGCGGATGGACAGACTTTCCACAGATCCTTGAAATTTTAACCATTCTGAAATATATACAGTTTATTTACCTAGCACGTATATTTAATACTGAAGACATGACTGCTAAACTTAGGGCTATACCCTAGCTTATTTAGCCGTACCTATCTAAAATCTTCGAACCCCGCGTTTTCTCTCTTCTTCACCTGCCAAACAACTTCACAAACGGCTCATGAGGCATTACAGGTTTTCTACAAGCGCTAACACTGCGGAATTTGAACATGGAGAATAGAGGTCATGGAAATCATTATAATTAGTACAGTAATTAGTAGACGCCAGCTCCAGTGCTTGTAGTCATCTAAAAGAGTAGGTCATTCTAAGAGTTTCCCTGAAACAGACGGAGGCGTAAGCCTGTTGACTAAAATCATCTTGTTACTCCAGGCCTCCATGCTAGATGCTAGTGTGTTGGCCTCATGAAGTGCCTTGAATTCATCTCCGCCGCCCCGCGAGCGAGCCATCACATGCACGTTTGGCACAGTTGTGCGACCTGTGATCTCTCCCATGTAAGCCTGCAACTCCGCGCCGTGAGGATGCATGTCAAGCTCTACCACATAAGGCTTAGGTGCAATGTGATATTCGCCCAGTAGCAGGTCTTTGACAAACTTGGAGTGGGGGCAGTATGACTTGGAAAAGATCATGACTGGGGCGTGTTTGAGAATGAGCTGGTACTCTTTTTCAGCATCGAACATTTTTCCAGGCTCGGTGGACAGATCTTGTGGTTGTGCCAACATAGGTCCGAGTTTCACATCTCCTACAAAAAGATCAACATTAGCGAAGTGTGGGTCGATAAAGATGACTTACCTTGATCTTTCAAGATTTCTGCTCCAAGCCTGATCTTTTCTTCAAGAGACTCCAGTAAGTTGTTTCCATGTTGCCTGTTCCTCGGGAGCGCAAAGATGAAGTACCCTACAATGAGAAAAATGGCTGTAAGGATTATAATGCGGGATCGTCGTGTCGAGACCATTGTATTGTGATGCCGAAGAGTTCGAATTAGTACCTAGGCCGTACAGCTGAGGCAAATCCAGATAAACCAAGGACTACAATCCCAGTAAAAGATTCAGCACAATGTACTTGTGTGCTTGTGCGAGAGGGGATGAGAAAGAAGTAAAATCAGGCAGACAGAAAGAAGAAAGAAATTATAGTTCCTGGCCAAGAATTGAAAACGGAGGTAATTCAACTGGGAGATTCGCCCCACAGTTCCAGCATCTCGGAGTTATTCCAAGTAATGATCAAAAACCAACCTAGTACAAGAGCCTCAGACTTGCCTTTTGCTGTCATCAACGTGGCGGCTTAAATCACAATTCCTATATGAAGCACATGAAGTCAAAACCATCTGGTTTCTGCCAACGGCCTAGGTTATGTCGCTATCGAAAAGAAGTCAAAGATCTCCTCGCCTCAAGGAAAGTCACAAACCACCAATCGATGTTTCCGGCTCCTGCGCAAGGGTCACCTTGAATCTCAATTCTCAGGTTCCAAAACACTAGACGACTGCTAGCAAAGACACAAAATGATCGCTCCAATTTGTTGCCCCGCTGGATTGTACGCACACTCACTCAACAGTATCTATACGTCATCACAGGCTCATTAGATTGGTCTTTATTTTAGCTGATGTCCATATTGAGGCAATCACGAGCAAATAAAACAGAAAAAGGAATTGAATAAATTGAGTATCTAGTGTATAGTTATTATCAACATTCAGATATTGGAACAGGAAAAGAAAATTTGATGAAAAAGTTTTTAGACACAGCATCCAGATCAGGCTGTCGCAAATACTGGTAGTTCCTTACCCCTTGATCACCTTGATCCAAGGCACACAACCTCAAAACAAACAGCAAAAACAATGATTCAACCGAGGATCGAACTCGGGACCTCTTCGGATTGCAAGCTCACAAACTGTGAACGAAGTGTGATAAGCCACTACACCATTGAACCATTTCTGTAAGGAAATAAACTTACAGCAATAGGAGATAATACTACATGCGTGTATATGCATCACGTGATCACCTGAAAACCCTAGCTGCTCAATTATTCAATTGGCTTTATCGAATTCAAGGTATCACAACAACATCATAACAAGCATGGCTTCATTCGCTACAAAGCTCAAGTATCTCGCCGTCGAGCCAAGGTCTGGAAAGCATTTGTCAACCCTGGTTTTCGCTCATGGACTCGGAGACACGGGCGAGGGATGGAAGGATTTTGTTACATATCTACAGCAACTTCCTGCTTTCCAAACCGTCCGCTTCATTCTACCTCATGCACCGGTGATTCCCTTGGCGGCACACGGAGGGCATCGGCTTCCAGCCTGGTTCAACGTTTACAGTGCGGGGCCGTTTCCGAGAGTGAGAACCCCCGATAATAAGGAAGATGTGGACGGATTCATGAAATCCATAGGAAGCATCAAACAGTTGATCTATGACGAGATCAACACCATGGGTATACCGGCTAACAAAATTGTACTGGGTGGGTTTTCTCAGGGTGCAGCAATTACACTGGCTTCTGCGGCGACTTACGACGATGTCAGGCTTGGGGGGTTTGTGGCTCTGAGTGGATTTTGTCCCATCGAGAAGCATTTAGAGAGGAATCTTTCGAGTACAAACTCCAAGACTCCCATATTCCAGGGACATGGAATAGCAGATCCGATCATATCGCATCAGTATGGCAAAGACGCGCACGAATTCTACAAAATACGCGCTTTGTTGAGAAACATGACGTTCAAGAGTTATCCTGGTATGGCGCACACGACGAGTCCAACGGAAATAGGAGACGTCGTAAGTTTTCTAGAAAAAATATTGTAGGGAGACGGAAGATATCAAAGAAGTATAGAGAAGATCTTGAGAGCCCTCAAAATGACATAGAATCATGACAGATTTAACGGGGAATAAATCTAAATGTTGGCGAAGAACTTTTAAACTTGTCGTTTGTTTGTGTGCTTTAATGGGTGCTAAAACCCTGAGTCACCTTGTTCCATCCCAAGCTTCTCACATCACTTCATGACACAGAGCTCTTCTTCGCGACCTTTCTCATAAACAGCAACCGCCATGCCACGCCCTCTATAAATGTCACACAATCTATAAATGCCACACCATGTTGCCAAACACAAGCTATTATAGGGGCTCATTTGATGCACTTAGTAAACCTCCAACTGCCACTTCAGGCGGCAATGAAAAAGAAGAGAGTGATCCCAGCAAGCCGAATAGTAACAATGTGCGCAAGCGAACCAAGACCGGTTGTTTGACATGCCGCAAACGGTAAGTCCTGTAGATAGCTTTACCTTGGCTATAACTAACGAAATGAAGTCGGATAAAGTGCGACGAAACTAAGCCAAGCTGCGCCAACTGTACGAGATCAAACCGAGAATGCGAAGGTTACAAACAAAGAATCGGATTCAGGGAAGGCCTCAATGCTAAGCACCGTCGTGCCGACCAGCAAGCTAGTTCCTCTTCTGCCCCTGCCTTTTCTACTCCTGCTGCTCTGGGGGCTGTCCATCTACCGGAATTATCAGACGCACCACTGCCTATAGTAATAGTTCATCAACCTCCACTACCCCCAAAGGCTCACAAACAAGCTCAAAATCAGAAGGAATCTACACCTTCCCTTTCAAAAACTATAAACCAGATCTCTTCTTCACCTGAACAGACAGCGCCATTCAAACCTGCACGTTTCCAGCATATTTTACCCACGCCCACACCTGCGTATCGGTCAAGGCACCAAACTCATTCAACACCCCATCAACATAGCAAGCACACAACTCAAAACCCTCTTATTTACAACACATCACACAGCAAGACCGTAACTTCATTGACCCCCCAAAACACTCTTCCTCTAACAACGAACTACTCACTAGGCTTTACTCAACTTCTAAGTCACATAGCTACGCAAAGCAAGCAAACCAGACGCGAGCTTAGCAGCTCTCTGAACCTCGCCATGTATTCCCCATCCGCTATAGACTCCCCTCTTATGGATGACGATATCTTTAAGCTTTTCAACTATTTCATACAAAGTTTTGGGTCTACCATGACTGTAATTAGCCGAGCTGCACTGAATCCAACTATTTTGCAACACGGCACCACCGACCGTCGAGGCCTAGAAAGCTTCTGGACATACGACGCTCCTCTCATGGCATTAAATCAGCCTCATGTCCTCAATGGCATTCTAGCACTTGCCTCTGTGCAATATGCAAACACCGTAGGGGAGAACATGACCGACTCCAAACATTTCAATGGCATTACGTATTACCAAAACGCGCTGAGAGGACTGCGAGAGGATATTATGTTACAACGGTTTCCAAACAGCCTGGCAGCACTAACGACCTGCCTATTACTGGCGTTTTTTGAAACCATGTACGGAGATTTGGTGAAATGGCTTTTTCATATGAACGGCGCACGCGACATTATTAAGTCTCTAAATCTCGGAACTATAGCCGCAGGCGCCAAAAAGGTTTACGCTTCAGGAGCACCTCGTACTATTTCACAGGCAGACATTCAAGCTGTTCAAACCTGTGATCTCTTGTCCTCGTATTTACACATGGAGCTGATGCAAAGCGCTATAGGGAGGACGCAGCTTTTGCTTCCTGTTGATTTCTGGAATCACGTCCCGTTCAGACGTGCTGATGACCCGCGACTGTACGCTTACGACGTGCTGCTGAGAAATACAGCACAAGTCTGTTCCTGGGTCGCAAAAGACGCTATACGCAAAGAAAAACTATACGGCCCGAGCCCGTTATCACCAGGAGCATCTCAGTCAGGTATTACACAGATTTCAGGTTCGTTAGAGCTTTCTTCCGAAGACACGGAAGAACTGGAAGCGGCGCGACTGGAATGGAATGAGATCAAAGGTCGTTTTGAGGATTATCAGAAACAATTTTCTCTTTTTCTTACACCTCTTCCCGCGCATGGTCCTCCAGTAATTTCGCCGTTTGGACCACATAATAATTACTCTTCATCGATCGAACATTTTTTAGTTCCGTTCCTAAACATGTGTTGGCTCATTCTTATTCGCAATAACCCAGACGTACCTGCGCACGGCTACCAAACACTCCGGTACACTGCCCAGGAAGGTGTGCCATATATGCTCAACGCTATTCGTGCTCTACCGCCAACAGTCCCATACAACATTGGCCATATTGGGAACGAGAACCTAGACCAAGGCCATACTGTGCGCATTCTTATTGACATGTGTGTGCCCGTTTTCTTCGTCGCAATCCAACTTCGCGAGCCAAGCCACCAAAAGTGGATAACCGAGTGGCTACAAAGCTGCTATGAGTTCACTGGGTGGAGCACATGCAAAAAGATACAAACCGGTATTGCAATTGCGTGGCAAAACCAAAAGGCTGCCATTGCGGCAATATCTCCGAGCTCTGGGCCATCGAGTAGTCAAGGTAGCAGCCCTGATTCGTCCATGTCTACCACTACTCCACCAAGTGAATCTGCGAGGACGCCGCCCTATGTTGGACAATCTCCCAAACCTTCAACCAGTGCCCCGCTCTCTCACCAGTCAAGCTCGACCCCACGGGCTGGCTCTGAGGCTGAGGATAGCGTTGAGGAAAAGGCGAGACGGGTAGACAATGCCTACGGGCTCTTAGTATAGTACAAGCACAATTTTTTTGGAGATCTTTTTTGATAGCACACTACTATATGCTGTCTCCTTACCCAGTTATTTGTTAGATCCAAGGACTGGATGCTTTACGTTGAAATATCTGACTTTCATCAGGTCCGTGTTTTTCATAATTCAGTACACGCATGATCACGCACGCTTGTTTTGGCTGTAGAAGTAGACTGTCTAACCTCTCCCTACGGACAAAAGTCTTCAAAGAATTATTCTTTATTGCATAGTTCAAAGAATTTGCGCTTTTGTGATTACCACAGATCTGGGGCAAATCAGATTACATAACGATTACACGATTTTTTTTAGAAAAAATTTTCTACGAGAAAAAAGAATTGGAATCTCCCAACTTCCCAAAAGTCCATTCTCTTCAGATCCCAAAACTTTTCAGGCTACCTACATTTAGTACACATTTGATAAACAATGGTTAAACGAAAGAGAGCTGCCTTGCTGCCTACAAACATTGCACTTCTACAGAATCTTGTTCGTCGTGATCCTACGTCTTACAAAGAAGAGTTCTCGCTACAGTACCGTCATTATGAGTCTCTCCGAGACATCTTCATGGCCAACCCTAGCTCTGACGACGGTGCCGCTGAGTTCAGTGACCTTGTTGGGTTTGTGTCACAGGTATGCGTTTGCTACCCGAAAGAAACAGCTCAGTTTCCCGGAGAGCTGGTCAAAATGCTGAGCGAACACCATCACGAGTTGCCAAATGACCTGCGTGAGAAAATGGTCCAGTGCCTGGTCATGTTGCGTAACAAGGAAGTCATTACTTCACAGTACCTGATCCAGTCGTTATTTCCACTACTAATTGCGACCTCGTCTAAGACAATGCGTGCACAGATTTATAGTGCACTAGTCAACCTCATCAAACAGTCTAACCAGGGTGCAAAGAATCAAAAGCTGAATAGACAGGTGCAGGCTTTGTTGTTCAACCTGCTAAGTGACTCTGAGTCTAATGGTTTGTGGGCAACAAAACTTACGAGAGAGCTTTGGAGACGGGGTATTTGGGACGATTCGCGTACTGTTGAGATCATGACGCAGGCTGCGCTGAGTTCAAACTTAAAGGTCGCCAGTTCAGCTGCCCGGTTTTTCTTGGGTGGAGACAAAGAGCGTGATGAAGCACAGGAGAACCCTTCTTCTGATGAGGACAACGCAATTGACATGGCCTCACTGAAACATCGTATGGCTGTCAACAAAAAGTCGAGTAGGCGTGGAAAAAAAATGGAGACTGCTATTAAGATTGTCAAGAAGAAGGCAGGCGCTAAACACTCTGCAACCTACCTCAACTTCTCAGCCATCCATCTGTTACGAGACCCCCAGGGATTTGCTGAAACGATATTTTCCAGTTGCCTAAGTGGCAAGAGTAGCAACAAACTCAACTTGGAACAAAAAATCATCTTCACCAATCTCGTGTCTCGACTAGTCGGTGTGCACAAGCTCATACTGTTGGGGCTCTATTCTTACTTTTTGAAGTTTCTAACACCTAAGCAGCGCGATGTGACGCAGTTCTTGGCCGCTGCTGCCCAAGCTTCGCATGATTTGGTTCCTCCCGAGGCCATTACCCCCATGGTAAAGAAGATTGCTGATGAGTTTGTCAGTGATGGTGTTCAAGCTGAGGTGGCTGCTGCAGGGCTCAACACCATTAGAGAGATTGTTGCACGTGCACCGCTGGCTATGGACGGACCATTGTTACAGGATCTTACAGAGTACAAGGGTTCCAAGTCAAAAGCTGTAATGATGGCAGCTCGCGGTTTGATTTCATTGTACCGTGAAATTGCACCAGAAATGCTGCATCGCAAAGATCGTGGTAAGATTGCCACAATGGAAATGTCAGCAGGCGAAATTACAGAAGTCAGATATGGTGTTGAGAGCGGAAACGTTACAGGTATCCAAGGCTTGGACCTGCTTGCTAAATGGCGTGATGAGCAAGATAAGAAGCTGGACGAGAATGGAGAAGAAGAAGAGGAAAATGAAGACGACGGCTGGGAGGTTGACGATATGGACAGCGATGAAGAGAGCGAAGACGGTTGGATACAAGTTGAAAGCGACCAGGAGTATGATGTCTCTGACAGTGATGACGAGGGTGCCGAGGCCAAGAAGCCCAAACTAACTAAGCAAGAGTTGAAAGACGCTGATGAGAATGCATTCTTAACGCTTGCATCATCGCGCGTTTTGACGCCTGCCGATTTCGCCAAGCTCGACGAGCTGAAACTGGCCGCCGGACTCGAGAAGGTTATGGGCACGCGCAAGAACGACAACGGGTCTGCCCGAAACGAGGACACAGTCGATGTTGCTACTCTAACGGGCCCCCAGAAATACAAGCAATTGCGTGAAGAGCGTATTGCAGCCGCCAAGGAGGGCAAGGAGGGCCGCGAATTCGGATCAAGAAAGGGCAAGATTGAGGGCGCTCATTCCACAACCAATCGTGAAAAGGCGCGCAAGAAGAATTTTATGATGATGATTCACAAGAAGGATGTGCAAGGAAAGGCTAAGATGAGTTTGAGAGATAAGCAAAAATCACTGCGGGCTCATATTGAAAAGCAAAAGAAGAAAGGATACTAAATGTGCTTGAAACTGATGTCTCCGTCAAAAACGAACAAAAAGAATAGACTACTTAATTCATATATTCAACCAAAAGACTCAATTGAGTCAAATCATTGTGAAATTGTACGGCATGAAGCAACTTACACCTCTTTTATTTGGGGTGCACCAAAGTAGGAGTCCGATAACCTTCAAAAAGTTTTGCCCCATTAAAGAGTGGGCTAGAATATACTTTCATACCAGCGTCTCACATCGAATCTACTTGAATTAGGATTCTTGATTTCGCATTACCAGCCCAGGGTTTTTATGATTAATTCCCTGGTTCGTTGCCATATGATTCAGCTGAACAAGACTTTGCGATTTTGGTAACAAATGATGAGCAGGAGTAGATACGGGTTTTATTTATGCCACTAGAACCAGCGCTTTAAACGAAAAGTGAATTGTAGCAGATTTTAGAGCTCCCATCCTTCCGTCTCTCTCTTCTGCAGGCCATACACACCAATTACAAAACACAGCATATGAGAACGGCGCCCAAATTTTTATGATGTTGACGTCGTGACCAATTGCAAGCTAAAGCGCAAAACACAAGTAAACCTGCTGAAAAAAAGAAAAAATAACAAAAAGATCGACATCAGCAGGATTTGAACCTGCGCGGGAAATCCCAATTGATGATCTCGACAATTTCATTCGAGTCAATCGCCTTAACCACTCGGCCATAATGCCTTATTTGATGTTTCTTGACCTTTCAAGAGATACAGAGGTTAGAGTTAATAATCAGTAGTATTGCGTTTTTTCTAAATTTTGTATGAAATTCGTGTGAAAAATATTACGCAACAACCGGTATAAGCTCAAGGATTACTTTCTGATATGCTAAGTAGGCTACCTGTTGGTGAGTGACGAGAAGTTACTCACTAGTATGGGCCATTGCTCACTTAAAATTGTAGTTTTTGAGAAATTGAGTTCAAATTTTCGTACCACCACCAGAATGGTCCAGGGCAACGACGAACACGACAGGGGAGGCAATGCTGCCACACAAAACGAGAACGTGTTTTTGGATCCTTTGGACCCGGGGGATCCTTACGACACCAATATTGTGCATGCTCAACCCATAAGTGGCTCTGGGTAAACTGGTCCAATTCAGAACCGGCCATGGCAATTTTGGAAGACATCTCCAACGCCTCAACATTGAAGAACGCAACTACAACTGTGAATGTGGCGAGCTGGAATTACCGCGACATAATCTCATCGAATGTACCCTGACTGAAAGTGAGCGGCACGCACTACTGAAAATCTCTTAGGGACTTGACCTTAGTATCATTCTAAATACCAGAAAGGGTCTTATCGCGGTAGCCAAGTTTCTTACATCAATCCGCACTTTACCTCAATGATGGCAAACCTTTTAGGGTAGTTCGCCTGAGGTTTTCCCCTG
>JAJMAH010000086.1:0-92355 GCA_030564925.1 Geotrichum aggregatum | reverse complement strand
TTAGGGTAGTTCGCATAAGGTTTTCCCCTGGTACCATACAACCAGGTTTCCCTTAGCGTTGGGATTTATTGCAGTCTCAGGGAGTATTCCGACACCATCGAAGCAATTGAACACAAACACGGCGAGTAAGCTGAATTGGTCTGTATCAGACAAAAACCTGAACTGTCCCTCTTCTTTAGGTATAAATAGTTATTACAGCCTGTGTAGTCTCATCATTTAGCCAGGACATTAAATTGATTTAATATATCATTAATTAGGGAAGACCGCAGAGACATATTGCGACAAGTTTTGCCAGCTCTAAATCTTTCAGAGCTGCTCGACAGCAAAGAAGGGCTCAAAGCCATTGTGACCTTCTTCGCTGCACGGGATGCCAATCCCACATCTACCTCACAACTCTGTTGAAGGGGATGCAAATCTCCAACAGCATTTCTAAACATTCAAAATGAAACATTTCTTTTCGCGACTTTTTTGCACCTTTGGATAGGTTTTTTTAACGCGGGCGCTTTTGACTGGACTTGTCTGGTTCGGAGGGGGGATTCTCAAGAGTGATTCGGGTTTTGACTTACGGTAATACGACTTTTGGCTCAAGCCATCCATGAAGGAAGAAAGAAGACGTCTTGACTGTATTTGATTCAGGCCTGAAGAGATCTTATTTACTTATGTGTTTATATTTTACTTTTACCATTTTTGTCTCTACATAATCTTTCATAGCCGTGATTTCAATCCATTCATTCAATCATTCATTCATTCAAAATATTGCTCTATTTACTTGTTTTGTTAGCGTACTGCTCTTCTGTTCTTCTAGTTAAAACGTTGATTGACTAACTTCAGAGTCGCAGAATACGTATGCATGTATACAGAATACAGCATGTTTACCGTTCCATCTATCTTTTTGCAATCAAAGTAGATTCGGCATTTGGCTATGACAATGAAGTGGTTTGTTTGTCTATTTATCTTCTATTGGTGCTTTTTTGCACTCTTTGCAAGCGCGGGGAGTATTTCAACACTATCCCAGCACTAGAATGCTAAGAAAATGCAAGCAGAAACACGACTGTATTAGAAGAGAAATTTGAGTGCTTAGCTTCTTGTGTATACAGATATTACAATTAGAGAAGTCTATGCATTTGGGCAGGACAAAATGGTGATTTGTCTATCTGTATATCCAGCTTATGAGTGAACTCACGGCGTGTTTTGGCAATTGACTTATGCCGTCAGATGGTTGATCGTCTTGGACTCTCAGACATGGATTCTGCGCTCTGGAGCTCAAAGTGCCTTGTATGACTTCTGTTTCTCTATCCAGGTCTCGATCGTTGAACTGGTTTATTTTATAGATTGTCCCACGTCTATCCATGATTCATCAAAGCAGTTTTGAGGATATACTGAGACTCGAATGCCAAATACGAAATGTCAATCTCAAGGCTTTTTTTTCTGCAGCGCAACTGCTCGACTTGCTAAGCTGCCTTCATAGGTAAACGTCTGCAAATTTGGACATGGACGCTTTTTTGCAAGTTGCACATTTGGAGGATGATTCTCGCATGCATATGTGAGCACCTATCTGGGCCTATAGATTGGCCTTAGTTTTGCTTGCCAAACCAAACTCCTGTAGGATATTACTCCTGATTATTACAGCTGGAACTTGAGTACAATACTTAGTTTGCTATAGCCATGTAATTAAATGTCCCAGGCTACCCTGTGTTACACAGGCCGTACGCGGGTCAGGTTTCCTCTCCTCTTCGCTCTAAATAGAGATAGTTTGGATAGGAACATTGTCACAGGTTTCAGGCGTAAAAACGGGTGTAGACTTTTGCGTCTCTAGTCTTACCGAGCTCAGCGGTACATTTCTCATCATTTTGTTCAGAGAACTGTTATATCTAAACATGTGTTCTTGGGTGATAGATTGCACGCTGATTTGGTTTTTCCTACCTGGAAACAACCCCAACACTTGTTAAGTATGCGTGGAGTATGACCCACAGACCCAAAATCCTATTAGCACAGGCTTATCTTCGTGTTGCAATCATGGATTACGGGCCTACACAACTACCTCCAAATTCAAGGTCAAGCTCGAGCCCTAAAAAGTGTTTACATGATGGCCATCCACTCGATAGCTCGGCTTGACGTAAAACGTTGCAAACG
Source organism: Geotrichum aggregatum (assembly GCA_030564925.1). Taxonomy (NCBI): domain Eukaryota; kingdom Fungi; phylum Ascomycota; class Dipodascomycetes; order Dipodascales; family Dipodascaceae; genus Geotrichum; species Geotrichum aggregatum. The sequence goes on along the minus strand of JAJMAH010000086.1, from coordinate 90,222 downwards.
TTTATTTCCAGTCGTCTTTCAATCAGCTTTGTCTCAGTGTTAACACCTACGCCAACCATGATTGTACATTAGACTGTCATAATTCACTGGCAAAGTTAAAAGGAGGCGTACTCTCCTACAATCTATTCATATGCTCGTGCCAATTTGGTAGTGTTTATCATTGAATATAATTCTAAAGCTTGCCAAACCTTTATCTGCCCGTTCCAATAGTACAAACAATCAAGTCGAAGCGGGAGGAACATAATCATCAACTAGCTCAGTGAATTCCTCTCCCTGAGCCACAAATCCATTGAAACCGCCTCTCAATATTTTAGGCTGAGGCGCGGACTTGCCCTTTTTGCTTGCAATATCTTCAAACCAGCCCCATACTCTAGTAGCTCTATCGCCAGAAGACCCTGTTTGATTTCACGGTTAGCAAACTTTCACATTTTGCAGTTATAGCTAGTGAGAAAACAAACTTACGGCAGTAAATCACTATGTCCTTCTTGCCCGAGGCCTCGAACAAATCGTACAAGTCTTCTACAGAGTGCTGAATTCCCTGGGCAGGCAGGTTGAGTGCGCCATGAATCTTGCCTCCCTATGCCGTGTTAGCTTACTAGTAGCAGACGCAAACCCGCGAATAACCCTAATGGATCTGGAAGCTTACTATGAAATCATTCTTGCGGAGATCGATAAGAACAGTATCTCTGGAATGGTTCTGAACCAGTTCCTTGACATCTGTGGCAGGCAGATATGCGTCGTCGCCAGGAAGCAAAGACGACGGAGTAGTTTGGTCGAACCAGACCTGGAGATCGGGTGTGTACTTGGACATAGTTCTAGGGCTCCTTGAGTAATCGAGTGAGTGAGTTAGTTAAACTGGGGATAGTTGCCGGTAGAGACCTGCCTGGCTCGACCGTGATTATTAGTGTGGAGAAATATGATTGCATCATTTTCCCAATTGAGCACGAGCAAGGACTGCAATAGTTTTACCCGTCTGTTTCGCGATGAACGCGCAGTTACCCGGCTAGAGAAGCGCGTTGACACAGACAAGACTCATCGATTGCAATCACCAGCTGCCCAACGGTTGACACCTGACACTTGGCACTTAACGGCCTGGTTCATGATGGCAGGGCTCGTTGGTACTGGCAGACAACAGTAGGCTGTATTGAATAGCAAAATAGGACCGGTAGACAATGGTAGACTGTGAAAACGCTTTGCATTTGAACTTCTTATCAGACGGAATACTCGAGGCTTCTACTTTGCGCAATCAAGGGACCACGGATCGAGTATCGTAGTCCACTACAGTGTATTGCAGACACATATACACGAACCAAATAGCTTTCGTTGTACGCGTATGCTTGAGCTCGGGTTTAGCTGCACACATGCACTAGGAGTGCTGTTCTCTTAATAGGTTTCTGGACCTATAGCGCTTGTGTAGCTGTGTGCGCTGAACATAAGGATTACAACGAACGGCGCTCCTTAACACCTTCATTCTTAGATTCTTTCGTGACCATGAGTTCATACCGTTGCAATCTCCTCAACAAACTCCTGATATCCCTGAGCAAAAGCTCCAAACCGCCTGCTTTTCTAACCTCTAGTCTTGACAAGCTTGAGCCTACGGTTGCTGCTTGAGAGCGGCTATGGAATTCCACGGCACCGCATTGCCTTCTACGTGACCCTGTTCAAACAGCCCTATCTGCCACGGCTCATCCCCAAGGCTTGGGCTCTTGACTCTTGGACTCTCTTGGCTGAATTTCCACTTGTCAAGAGGGTCCTTGGCGTAGACCTGAGGCCAGTGTGCCGGTATCGCGACCAAGTGAGCAGCAGTTCCTATTGGCCATTTCCCTATTCTCTACAGTTATAGCTACTATATCACAGTGGAAATAAATCAATAGATAGATAAATGGATTAAATAGATTAAATGGATTGAATGCATCAACAGAATCAAAAGCTTACTTTGCAGTTTTGCTTTGCTCGTGCCGTGTCCCTTGAGACGGCACGGCTCTGCTACTGTATGCACGCCAATTTGTGATACTTGTGACACTTGGCACAAGCCTAATCATGATGCTTTCCTGTGGCATTATTGCTTCATGTTCTGCTCTTTTTTCACTGTTCTATACTCTGTTTTTGCTCTTTTTACTGCTTTTGCTGCTTATACTGTTTTCACAGTGCTTGACTTGCAAACTTGTGGCTTCATACTGCAACTCTCGTCTCACTGTGGTCATACAACAGTCATACGCAGCAATAGGCTTGCGTACTCCACTTATTCTACTGTGCTTCTCTTGGGTCTACTGAATCTGTTGAGTCTGCGAAGCCTACTATACCTACTAAGTCTACTAAATCTGTGTCTACTCTAACTAACAAACAACAAATATCACATTTTCCTTCTGAACTAGCCTACACTACTGTATGCATATCGCTATACGTTCTGCCGAATGCTCCGTGGCGTCGGCATTACACGGCCATCTGCTTGAAAGTCTTGGCTAGACTTGTGTGCATAGCTGTTGAATCTACAGCAGACGTACGTGTACTGCACTTGAGCTCTTCGTTACTGATTATCTTGGAAATGATTCCGCATGTTGGCGTCTTGACTAAATTGCCCCACGGATACCGGTAACATTTGGATTCTATGGACGCAACTTGCAAATGACTTTTTTTTTCTCATATCGGTCTTGTATTATAGCTAGCCTTTGCCAAGATTGGTGCCTTCCGTCGAGTACATCGTAAGTGTGTTTGTGTGCTTCGCTCTTAGAGACGCCTAGCTTGGTGCTAGGAACAGACTAGGCAGTGTACTAGACTGTGGGTCAACAGTGAATAGAACAGACTGCAAAAAGTTCATAATCATGGTGCAATCTAAGATTTGAAGATAATGGCATTTCATGGCCAAGATATGGCACGCGTCATCCGAAACTAAAATGTTCAGTTATAACTAAGGGTTAATTACAAGTCCAGCATTTCAGCCAGCTTAGGCAAGTCGGCAGTCATTTATTCATGTCGCATCCGTCCTCTTAATCTAGGCAATTCAACACATTGACAGAAGATCACAAAAGTTCAAAAAACTACACAATTCTACGCAGATGAACGACCATGGTAAGGCTGTGCCCACGAAACCTTTCTCTTGATATCGGTTGGTACCAGGTAACGCACCAAATTAGACATTGAATAAACACTGAATTAACATTAAATTAACCTTTGGTTCTTTAGCAAATTTAGGAAAAACAATCAGCAAAAACCAGGAAAAAACCAAGAAAAACCTGTCAACCTATGCAACTGTAGTGGACTCATAGCTGATATTCAAAGTTCCTGATAGACCATTTTCAAAAGCTATGCACGGCCTATCAGGCACCTATACAAGCGCATTGAAGCACGTCCTTAATTGGCTGAAAATACCAAATAGACCCATGGCTTGGTCACAAATAGTCGTTCTATATTGATGTGGAACGTTTTGATAAAAAGAAATTAAAAAGAAATTCACCTATCGACCAGTGCTCTTAAACTTATCAGCACTGTTTATTACTATCGCATCCAGTAAATGTGTAGCCATCTATTATTCGGAATTCAATTGGAAGATGCTCGGTGTGCAATAGGCTTTTATTGAATAGAGCGCAAAGATTCCCCAGAATGCCGTGCTCTCCAAATTCAAGGGTGACTTTGAGATATAGCCTCAAGCTTTCATATCACAAATCAAGTTTGTGAGAATTACAAGAAACATATAAAGACAGTCGTGTCTCTAATAACTTTCTTTCAAATCATCAATATCTATCATCCTCTTCCCTTTTATTCTCTCATAATACAATGGAAGAGAAGAAACACGACATCCAAACCGGGGTTGAAGAACTCTCTTCTTCTAAAGAGAGTTTCAGAGACCCTATCTCTGTTCACAACGTCAAGGTTAAGTTCGGCTCCGATCCTGATGGCCAGTCTACTGATATTAATGCTGAATGGCTATATGAACGGTTTACCGAAATGACCCTCGACGAGGCTCTCGTCATTCTGAATAGAGCTATTGAGTACCATGACGACGATGTTAATTTTCCATTAGACACTATGGATAGAATCAAAGTTCTAGTTCAAGGCCCAGAAGCAGCTGAGGTCGAAGCTGAGGCCTATTTGACTGAAGTCAAAACTGAAGCTACTCTCATTCATTTCCATTCGCCTTACCCCGAGGTCCGCGCCGTCACCGATCCTTTTGATGACCCTGATATCCCAGCAGAAACCTTCAGAGCTTACTTTTGGGGAATCCTTTGGACTATCATTGGTACAGGTATGAACCAGTTCTTTTCGCCTCGTCAGCCTTCTATCACCTTGACCGCTGGTATCTTGCAGATTTTCATGATGCCCTGTGGTAAAGTGTGCGAGTACCTCCCTGACTGGGGCTTTACCTTTAGAGGTAAGCGTCACTCCATTAACCCTGGTCCTTGGTCCTACAAGGAACAAATGTTTGCAACGGTCATTGTGTCTGTTTCTATTGGCGGAGCTTATGCATCCTTCTACAATATCTTGGTCGACAAACTTCCCATGTACTACGACTCGCAGTGGGCTACCGTGGGCTACCAGTTCTTGTTGGTGCTTTCGACACAGTTTGTGGGATTTGGCTTTGCTGGTGTTATGCGACGTCTCATTGTCTACCCTGTCCGAGCAGTTTGGCCCACTATCTTGCCAACCTTGGCTTTGAATAAAGCGCTTGCCGCAGATGAAGCTAAAAAGACAATCAACGGATGGTCTATTTCGCGATACAGATTCTTTGTATATGTGTTTGCTGCATCTTTCGTATATTTCTGGCTGCCTAACTACCTTGTTGCTGCACTCAGTTACTTCAACTGGTTGACTTGGATTAAGCCTGACAACTTTAATCTTGCAGTGATTACGGGTTCCGTTGGCGGTCTTGGTCTCAACCCAATTGCGTCCTTTGACTGGTCTGTTCTTAACTCCAACTACCCTCTTGAAATCCCATTCTACTCACAAGCAAACCAGTTTATTGGAATCATTCTTGCCGGAGTTTGTCTCATTCCTGCCGTATTTTACACCAACTACAAGTGGTCGGCTTACTTCCCTGTCAACTCGAACAAGATTTTCACAAACACCGGCGTGCGCTACAATGTCTCAGAAGTTCTTACCAAAGGTCTCCTGGACCATGACAAGTACATGGCTTATGGACCTCCCTTTTACACTGCTGCCAATTTGGTAGTATATGGTGCCTTTTTTGCTCTATATCCCTTTGCCATTATTTACTCGTTTGTCGTTGACTGGAAAGCCATTTCGGCCTCCTGCAAGGACTTGTGGCAGACCATCAGAAACCCTCGTCGCTCCAACTTTGAGGACCACGATGACAACCACTGTCAAATGATGTCTAGGTACAGTGAAGTGCCTGACTGGTGGTTTGCCGTTGTTTTGATCATTGCATTGGTTCTTGGTATTATCATGGTCAAGGTGTACCCTGAAACCAACACGCCTGTCTGGGGTTTGTTCTTTACCCTTGGAATCAACTTCATCTTTTTGATTCCTATTACCCTTATCTACTCTGTGACCGGATTCTCATTTGGTCTCAACGTGCTTGTCGAGCTCATTATTGGATACATCATGCCTGGTAACGGTACCGCTCTTAACATTCTGAAGTGTTACGGTTACAACATTGATGGACAGGCTCAAAACTACATTTCTGACCAGAAGATGGCTCATTACGCTAAGGTCCCTCCCCGTGCTATTTTCAAAGGCCAAATCATCTCCACAGCTTTCCAGTGTTTGGTTTCTATTGGAATTGTCAACTGGCAGATTTCCAACATTGACGGACTGTGCACATCTACACAAGACCAAAAGTTTACCTGCCCCGGCCCCAACACTTTCTTTTCCGCATCTGTTTTCTGGGGTGTTATTGGCCCTAAAAAGGTCTTTTCTGGTCTTTACCCAATTTTGCAGTGGTGTTTCCTTATCGGAGGTCTTGCTCCCTTCCCCTTTCTCCTTCTTCGCAAGTACTACCCTCGTCAGACTCATTACTTCCAACCTACTTTGATCATTGGCGGTATGCTCAATTATGCACCTTATAACTTGTCTTACTACAGCGGCGGCATGTACCTGTCCTTCTTTTTCATGTACTACATTCGCAAGAGATTTTTGCTCTGGTGGGAGAAGTACAACTACGTTCTGTCTTCTTCTTTGACGGCTGGAACAGCCTTTTCGGCCATTATTATCTTTTTCTCCGTTCAGTATCATCCCAAGGACGTGACCTGGTGGGGTAACGATGTGCCATATGCGGGTATCGATGCCGCAATGACAGGCAGACTTGATGTTCCTTTGGATCCTGGTTATGTTGGGCCTTCGCCTGAGAACTATCCTTAGTTTTTCTATCTCACTATCTGTGGGTAAAGAGCCTTAAGGGTTTTACTCTTATAAAACACTCTAATGATGCAAAATAGTCTAATAGTCAATTTTCAATTTCTTTTTCTACTTCAACCTGATTATTAACCGTAAAGCTTGAAAATTGTTGCAATTGTTAATTTGGCTTGTTGTTCACCGTTCTCCAAAACTTGCTTGACACTCTCAATTTTGAAGATGTTAATGAAACGTGTTTTGCAATGCAGCTCTTACCGGATACTATCGGATAGCCAACGTGATTGTTTCGAAGGATGAAAAATCACTTTGTAGAGCAATTGCCCAGCCATAACCGTGATAACTTTATTGTAAAAACTCTCACACTACGATAACACTGGATTTAATAGTAAATGAACATTTGTAAGCTAGTAGAGATTTTTTTGCTGGTATGCATCTGATTATATGATTTTGGATAAACACCGTGCTAATATGCTTATCGCTATTTATTTCTATTTTTTGAAAAAGGTAATTCGCTATTAAGACACATGCTTTCACCCACTCGGTTAGGAGTCAGTCGCGCTATCACGTTCATTTATTATACAAGCAAGAATTTGATGAGTTTCTCGTAGACGGATATCCAACGATGTGTGTAACATTACTGTTTCCTTTACTTGGGATTGAGTCAACAATCCATGCTGCCTTACAGAAAAAAAGATACTACTAAGTAAACTACTTTTTGTGTGTGTTTAAAGCAGTGCCCTTTAACCTATATATGAGTTTGCTGACCTTAGGTTACCAGGCATCATAGCGTTGCAGCTCACGAAAGCAAATTGTGCTGTTGCAAATATGTATTTGTAACACGGCTCAAAACGGCATATCAACAGAAAAGCACCAACCGAGTTTTCTTCATTGTATCGAAGTAGATATCAGGTAATAGACTCGATACACTACGTGTCGCGTGATGGCATCATTGAATCATTAGCAGTATGTGAGCACATACACAGAAACTACGCAGTCTATATTATGCTTCAAAAAAGTCTGTTGTGCAATAAAGCGTGGGGACAAAAAAACAAGCTTTTTGGCATAGAAATTAATGTTACTTTTCGAAAAAGCTGTTTGTATCAAAATTGCGACGAGACGAAATATTGATTTCATGAGGCGATATACATGTACACAACACACACCCTATAACTTATGTATTGCGGACATCTATTCATAATTTGAGCGATTGATCGTTAAACAGAAACAAACGAGAACCATACTATAGGGTAAAGCCTAGTGGACAAATACGATAGCAACAGATGTAATTGAAATTTTCAGCCTCTTCCAGTTGGTGATTCTGGGGTTCTAGATTCTAGTTGGAGGTATACGAGCCCATGTTATGCAACTGGTTCAATGGCTTTTCACAGCACAGCACAGACTATATGGAAGCCTACTTTGGAAAGGATCTTACAAGATATACCTTAACAAATAGCTATCATTTGGTGAACAACAAAAGGCACCCTTAAAACCTCGAAAGTACGCATTTGCATGTAGTTTTTAGCTTCATGATTCATCTTTAAATAGTGAAAGTAGATTAAGATTAGATTTCGCTATTTTGCAATCTCCATACTCTTGAACATAAATCATGCATTATCTACTATAACAAAACCATGAACAACGATACTTAAAATCAACCAAATTCCCTGACTCTTACACCCTCTCTCACTCTCTCTTTATCAAGCTTTGCTGGGGCCGCTCACAATGATTGAGCAGAAAAAAGAAGATACTACTACCTATATGGTAGAAAAGTCCAGCTTGGACTCCAGCTCAGTTCGAGATGTCTTGATTAGACTTGGAATGAGCCCTGACTCGGATGAAGCTGATCGTAGTAGTGAATTTTTGCACCAAATATATCAGAATATGACCATACAGGAAGCACTAGACATATTAAACGACGCCATTGATTACCACTCGGACGATGTCAACTTTCCTCTGGAGTCAATGGACAAGATTAAAAGGCTCGCTGATGGGCCAGGCCAGCCTGGCGTAGACCCGGTTTCTTATGAGCACGACGTCAAGATAGAAGCAGTACTGATGGCACATCATTCACCTTACCCAGAAATTCGTGCAGTGACTGACCCCTTTGACGATCCAAACGAGGATTGCGAAACATTCCGCGCCTACCTGCTGGGCCTTCTCTGGACCATCGTTGGTACGGGTGTCAACCAGTTTTTCTCGCCCAGACAGCCTAATATAAGTCTCTCATCGGGTATTCTGCAGATTTTGCTTCTGCCGTGTGGTCGCGCAATGGAGCGTTTACCCGACTGGGGGTTCACGTTTCGAGGAGTCAGGCATAGCATCAATCCAGGCCCATGGACGCTTAAAGAGCAGATGCTTTCGTCAATTATTTTCAATGTTTCAATTGGAGGTGCCTATGTCGCAACCTACAACATCATGACGCAGAAACTTCCTATGTTTTATGGCAACGCCTGGGCCAATATCGGATACCAAACGCTCTTGATTCTTTCTACTCAGTTTGTGGGCTTTGGATTTGCTGGAATTATGCGCCGACTTACGGTGTATCCTGTGCGTGCGGTCTGGCCAACGATTCTTCCCACAATTGCACTCAACAGAGCTCTCGTATCAGTAGAGCCCCAAAAGACTGTTCATGGATGGTCAGTAAGCAGGTACAGGTTTTTTGCATACGTTTTTAGTGGCGCTTTTGTTTACTTTTGGATCCCCAATTACCTGTTTGCTGCGCTTAGCACGTTCAATTGGATGACATGGATCAAGCCAAAAGACTTTAGTCTGGCTGCAATCACTGGATCTATCTCAGGTCTTGGAATCAATCCCATCACTACTTTTGACTGGACTATCATAAACTTCAACTCGTGCTTGCAAGTTCCGTTTTATTCTCAAGTGAATCAGTATATTGGTAGCCTGATTGCCGGTGCAGTTCTAATTCCAGCGCTATACTACACCAATTTCAAGTGGACAGCTTACTTGCCCATCAACTCAAATAAGCTCTTTACCAACAAAGGCGCTCCATACAATGTGCGCAAGATTTTGACGGACGGCCTTCTTGATAACGCAAAATATAAGGATTACTCCCCGCCATTTTACACAGCGGCAAACCTCATTCTGTACGGCTCTTATTTTGCGCTGTATCCGTTTGCCATAATCTACACTTTTGCCGTAGAGTGGAAAACAATCTACTACTCATTCAGAGACATTTGGATGACAATTCGGCACCCGGGCAGATCCAATTTTGCAGAGCACAACGACAACCATAGCAAAATGATGAGTATGTACCCCGAGTGCCCTGACTGGTGGTTCTTTGCGGTAATGATTGTTGCTTTGGTTTTTGGCATTGTTTGCGTGGAAATATACCCCACCAACACACCAGTCTGGGGAATATTTTTCGCGTTAGGAATTAATTTTGTGTTCTTGATTCCCATAACAATCATTTATTCAGTGACCGGTTTTTCGTTCGGGCTTAATGTCCTTGTAGAGCTGATTGTTGGTTATGCGCTTCCAGGAAACGGCATTGCGCTGATGATTTTGAAAGCTTATGGATACAATATTGACGGACAGGCCCAAAACTATATAACAGACCAAAAAATGGGCCATTACTGCAAAATCCCGCCTCGAGCCATGTTCAAAGGCCAGATGATATCCACACTTCTTCAGGTTTTTGTTTCTATTGGGGTTTTGAACTGGCAAATCAGCAACGTGGAAGGCCTGTGCACTAAAAATCAAAGTGACAAGTTCACATGCCCTGGAACCAATACATTCTTTGCTTCGTCAGTCATTTGGGGAGTGATTGGTCCTGCTCGAGTGTTCAAACACCTGTACCCTCTGCTGCAGTGGTGTTTCCTCATGGGCGCACTTTTGCCAATTCCATTTTTGTTGCTGCGCAGGTATTTCCCTCGGGCTACTCATTACTTCCAGCCCACACTTGTAATTGGCGGCATGCTCCAGTACGCACCATACAACCTGTCTTATTTGACGCCTGGTATGTACGTTTCGTACGTATTCATGTCGTTTATCCGACGACATTACTACAAGTGGTGGGAGAGGTACAATTACGTGCTGGCCGCATCTCTCCAAGCAGGTGTCGCATTCTCTGCAATTATCATCTTCTTTGCAGTTCAGTATCATCCCAAAACCGTCAGCTGGTGGGGTAACACTGTTTCGTACGCTGGGGAAGATGCTAAGGGAGGTGCATTACTGCCCGTGCCTAGTGATCCAGGGTACTTTGGCCCGGCGCCCAGTGAGTTTCCTTGATAGCCCCCATATATATACTAATATACTGTACAATGCAATCTATCAACAATCAGTAGATAGCAGATACACCATAGTTCATGGACAGCGCATCATGATGGCGATTGTGGAGGGATTGTTGGAGGATTCGATAGCCAAGTTAATGGGTCCGAGTGCGTGGTTGTCATGGCAACATTTTCAGCCTTGTTAGATTAACCCTTCTTCTAAGGAGCTTATTTTGCACCTCCATCGCTAGCCCTTTTGCACAGTTTGCACATTTTGCACCTTTAGACACCTAAGACACCTGAAGTGCACTCTGAACAGACAATAATACGCCATTGATCAGTACTTTTGGTTTTAGAACCACATTGTTGCCACATTGTTGCCACGTCGTTGTTATTCAGTTAGTCTCATCCGGTCCCGTCGCTGTCTTAAAAGTTCCGAGACTGTTCAACTGCTCCCGCACACAAAGAGCATCGAACTCTATCACTAGAATCTTCCTGTCACTCGAAATAAAGCCTTCTCGAGCATTCGTCTCGTCAAGATCTCTCAAGCATCTTCAGTCTCTCGTTTGCCAGTCAATCAAGGTGTGTTTCTTGAAACCATTACCTTTCAATCACTTATAGACAGGCTTCATTGAATCTATCAGCCTTATTGAAAAATTAACAACATCCTCAGGGGCCACAATGGATCAAAGTCAATTGTCCAGCAATGGGCAGGCCTACTCGACAGAACCTATAACTTCGCCTGATCCGTCGTATGAAGGCCCACATGTGGAATACGTTCTCGCCGCAGAGTTTGACGTTGACTCTGGCCCGACTGTCAAGTATCAATATCCGTCATCTATCAAGGGTGATCAACAGTATGCTTGTTTTCTGTTTTGTATTAGACTAAGCTAACGTCAACAGTCTTATAGCGGAGCTCATGCTTCCTGACCAGTCTCACGTTCGCACAGAGGATTGGACAGTTTTTTTCCTCTATCACCAGCAGGGCCATACAAAACTAGAATACCACATTCAAAACGAGAGTGAGAAGCATAACGCTTCCAAGCTGTACGTTCTCAACCTAGTTAACACCAAGTTTGATAAAGATGCCAAGCGTGGCGCTACGGTGAAAGCTATGTGTATTGTCACGCCGCATCCATTTTTCCAGGTCTTCAAGCCCCTCCTGTTACTGGCTTTGGACGAATATTTTGAATCGCCCTCGATATCGAGTCTGCAAAAGCTCTACGAGTCTATAAACTCTATCGACCTTACGCGCATTCCGCGGCTCAACTTTTTTGAACGGCAAATCCTGTCCGCCTCTGACAAACCAAACATGTTTAGCGAAAAGTTTGAGGATGATAATGATGTTCCAACTTCTTTAGTTTCTAAACACAATCCTAGCGGCAGCTTAGCAAGCAATCCTGCGTTCAGTGATAGAAGCTCTATTCTGTCCGGGAGCACTGTTACGCGCAAAGCCAGTGTGGCTACCAACGATTCGCAAGATGGCAAGCCAAATTACTACATTGATTTGAAGAGTCAGGGGCAAAATCTCATCAAGCGTAATGTTACGCGCAATACCCATTTTTATGAGTCCAAGGTCAACTTCAACGGTATGAAGATTCCCATCAAGGTTCCAATTGACGTTTATCCCGAATCTGTGGGTGATTTTTCTATGATTAACCTGATCACAACGTTACTCAATATTACTGCACCTTGCCAGGTACTGCATCCAGAACTCACAATATATGGTGCTCTGACCCCTCCTCTTTTGATTCTCATTAACGGACTCCTGACGCAAAAACGCATTCTCTTTGTAGGGCTGAATTCTCCTTCTGGTGAAGTGGCGGACCGAGTACTTGCTGCATGCTCTCTAGCTTCTGGAGGCGTGCTGCGATCTTTTGTTTCCAATGCTTTCCCATATACCGATCTGAGTAAAGTAGACGATCTCTTATCATCTCCAGGATACATTGCGGGTGTGAAAAACCCGGCATTTGGCCACCACCCGTCATGGTGGGACATTATGATTGATCTCGAGGCAGGTGTTTTGAAGATTTCCAGTTCCATTGGTATACCTGGCCCGCCGGTTTCCGCCAAGTCTCAGAGTCACAGCGATAAACAAGCGCAGCAGCAAAACCTTATAAACTCCATGAACCCAGAGGACGTGGCATTTATTGCCGACCTGAAACGCATGATCTCCGACCATTTCGCAGAGTCGTCCATACGGGCTCGGTGCCGCAATTACATTAAGCGGTTTATTCGAATAGCCACAAATTACGAAGAGTTCAAGTACGGACGCACCAATCTGTGGCCGTCGCAGTCCGACTCCAACTATGATGTTGTTCCTGGATACGGGTATACGTGGGTAAGCGACGCACAACGGAGTTTTGATTTCAACTGCTATTCCCCCGTGATTGAGGGGTGGCGCATGTCGCGAAGTTACAAGTACTACATTGAGGAGCAGAAGTGGATCTGGCCACGGATACCCAAGCGGGTATTTGACTTTGACTATTTTCTAGACAAGCTGCGGTACCACAAGCTGAGTTACGAGGAGTCTGCGTTAATATACACGACGCTGTCGGATCATGTTCTGGACGATGACGACGTCGTACGGCTGGTGACAGCGTCGAGCATCAACAACTTGTTTTATATTGCTCTGGGGCTTTTCCACAAGAGCCCCCAGGTGCGGACGGCCACGGTCCATCTCATTCATCGAATTGAAAACCAGAACGCGGGTCGCCACTTTTACGAGGCCATGAGCCAGTTTCAGCGCACGGCTTATAAACGGCTGTTGGCCGAGACGCTGCGAGAGAAGCGTAACCAGTCGATTGAAACGCAGGAGACAAAGGTGGACAAGGCCTATAACTTTCCTGTCTGATATCTACTGCTGGTAGTTATGATGTGTATTTGTGACATGTCCTATTTAGTCTTGTAGTCCCAAAAGTAATGATGAATAATGTGGTGGCTATAATTTCATATAGAAAAAACGTGACGTGGTTTTGTTGGCTGAAACCAGAAATTTCTAGGTTTTTGCTCAGCTTTTTCGGTTCTCATGAAATGCTCTTCTGTGTGTCTTCACTAGAGCTTGACTTGCTAGAATAGATGACGACAACTATGGACAACAAACCGGCTATAGTGCCAGGGTCTGCGTCCGGCTCAGCACGACGGCCAGGCTCCGACAATCTCAAGAGCCGCGGTGCTACTGCTGCTGCTGCTTCAGAAGCGGCCAGCCATAAGACCTCCTCCTTTTCAGCATCCACACCTGCAGCACCAATATTAAAAGCAGCAGCAGTGAAATCTATTACAGTGTCTCAAGAACAGACTCCTTGGTACCTGCGGACATCCACGGCCATTGCACTCGCAATCATGCAACGCATCGTCGTCTTTTTTTGGGGCTTATACCAAGACGCCAACATGAAGCCAAAATTCACCGATATTGACTACTTTGTATTTACGGACGCCGCGCGGTTCATGAGCCACGGCGGGTCACCCTACGAACGTGAGACGTACCGGTACACGCCTCTTCTGGCCTGGCTGCTGCTGCCCACGTCTACATGGTTCTTTTCATTTGGGAAGGTGCTCTTTGCAATCGGCGACATCGTTGCTGGATACTTGATTCTGCAAATTTTGAGGATGCGTGGGATTTCAGAGGGCAAAGCTGTGCTTTACTCGGCGGTTTGGCTGCTCAACCCAATGGTTTCGACGATTTCGACGCGCGGGTCTTCGGAGGGGTTGCTTGGCGCTATGGTTATCTCGTTCGTGTGGGCTGTGTATGATAAACGGCTGATTCTGGGTGGTGTGCTGGCAGGTGTTGCTGTGCACTTCAAAATATACCCCATTATATATATTCCTACGGTGATATGGTCGCTCGACAACAGCCCAAGCATTTTGGGGGGAGCCGGTAGCAGTAGCAGGAACAAGGTGGTTTCGGGGGTGCTCAAGTTTGTAAACCGCGATAGAGTGGTATTTGCAGTGACGTCGGCAGCCTCGTTTCTAGTTCTTTCGGGCACCATGTATCTTGTGTACGGGTATCCGTTTTTGCTTCACACGTATTTGCATCACTTGTCTCGAATCGACCACCGACACAACTTTTCGCCCTACAGCACGCTTTTGTATATATCCTCGTCGCCTGCTGTAAGTCCCGACTATATTACCAGCAGCCTTAACAGCAGCACATCTCTTTTGCATTCCATCACCTCACACATTCCCGAACCCTCCAAATGGGCGTTCTTCCCGCAGCTGCTGCTGTCAGGCATCCTGCTGCCTTTGCTGTTTGCCAAGCGCGACGTGACAAAAACCATGTTCCTGCAGACGTTTGCGTTTGTGACTTTTAATAAAGTGTGCACGGCGCAGTATTTCATGTGGTACATGGTGTTGCTGCCGTTTTATCTACCGTCACTGACGTCCAACCTGCCGTTGAAGGGCAAGATTGCGTGGGTGCTTGGGGTTGCGCTGTGGGCGGGCTCGCAGCTGCTGTGGGTGAGGCAGGGTTATTTGTTGGAGTTTTTGGGCGTCTCAACGTTCTATCCGGGTTTGTTCGTGGCTACTATATTGTTTTTTGTGGTCAACTGTTTTTGTCTGGGCATGTTCATCCGGGCAGTATAGTGTGTGTATTGAGAGATCTAGAGAACGTTAGAGGGTCGAGGATAAGAACCTACAGACAGACAGACAGACAGAGGGAAAGACGAAAAGATCAAAAAGAAGGAAAATATGGCAGTTATCATGATACAAGTAATATATGAGCGTCAATGGAACATTTTGTCTGCTAAAAGTTGACATTAACGTATTTTCAGTATTTTGAGAAGACTGTTCTGAATGATTTTTATGAGATTTGTTTTTAATTTTTATCTGATCTTTATTTTAGCTTTTATCTTATCCATCTAATCTTTTATGGGTTTTTCGTGACTTTTGAGTGGGCCACAAATAAGCCCAATGCCTAACCCTCAGAGTCTCTCGATCCTTTGGGGCCTCTCTTGGAACGGCCATACTACGAAAATTCAAGCTTAAGCATTATTACTACAGTTATCAATACACAGTTTATAACCATGTCCACACAGTCGTCTGCCGAACCAGTAACCAATGATACTTTGTACGACACCGAGCTATTCCAGGCATTCGACTCGTACCCCTGGAGCACAGATGTCGGGTTCCAAAAGGGCTTGAAGGTTGTGCTTGCTTCACTATCTCCCACTACTACTGGTGCTCCTGCTGATACGCTGTCGTCAGACTCAACACAAGCTGTGCCATCTACGTCTGATATAGAATACAAGGCCAAATCGTTTTTTTACGAAAAACATACGGGCAAGAAAGTTGATGTTGGGTTGTTTAAGGTCTGGAAAAGAAAGCAGCAGGAGAAGGAGATTGATCTGAATGTTGCTGCCACTACTGATGCTACCCCTACAACTACATCAGAAGCTACCGAAATCGCAGATATAACTGATGGAACACAGAAATTGGATCTGATGACAAAAGAACTAGAACAAGAAGATACACCGTTCCCATCGAAATACGCAGCTATTGTGGAACTCATTCTCAGCGGAAAGCCTGTACCTGGGATCATTGATGTACCGGATACTGTGCTTGGAAAAGAAGCAAGCACCGAAGCAAAAGCGGAGCGAAGGCGAAAGCCATGGGAAACTGAGCAGACATCATCTGTTTAAGCTTTTTAGACCCGTTACAAATTATTTCTTGCCAAATATATTGAAGCAGATGCAAAATTATCCTTTTCATTTTTCCTTCTTCTTATTTACGTCTGAAAGGATCTACATGTGATTGAAGAATCTCATGGCAAGCTCAAACGCCGCCAGAGCAGACGCGTTCGTAGGAAACGACCTAATAAACGACGGCGTAAACCCTCGAAAGTATCCCTTCCATCCTCCTTTTGTATAGTAAACCGACTGTGCAGCCTGCCACCAGCTCTTGTACTTTGGATTGCTCACATTGTCCGTCATGATCTGCTGCTTGATCACATCCGCCGGGTATGCGGTCACCCAAAACACCGACGCACTCAACCCACCTGCCCAGAAATTGACAGCTGGCTTCGACAAGCCCGTGTTTCGTTCAAAGTATTTTGTAAACAGATCGTAAGACCCCCACCAGAACAAAAAGTTGGTGCGGAACACCATGGTTGCGAACAGGCCTTTGTAAAGACCGCGGATGCCGTTTTGTTTGAGAAGAGTTGATGCGCAGTTGATTGGCCCGGTGTAGAGTTTGGTCGAGGCGTCGTACTGCACTTGTAATCGGGCTTTAACATGCTCAATAGGTGCCGCCACAAAGCTGACCGTCCAACCCGCCATGACGCCTGCCACGCACTTCCCCAGCAAGGGCAATTCCTTTTCCTCTGCATAAAACGCATCTTTGACGACTCTTCTGTAATTCGTGAGCGATCCCAGCATGACCGAGTCCATAATCATCCAGCCGACTAACGGCGGCGAAGCTCCTTTGTAAACACCTCGGATCCCCTCCTTGCGGACAGTTTGTAGTAGACAGTCAACGGGGCCCTTGAACTTGCCATTGGGTGCAGTTTGGAGCCGCACTTTGATGGTGTCGAATGGGTGTCCGACTGCTAGTTTCGTGATGCCGGAAAACACGCCGGCGAGGAAACCGGCGTAGCGTGGGGGGTGCCTGACTTCTCCATCGGCGGATATGGGAGGAGCACTCATAGTGGGCTGGTGTGTGACGTTCTATGGATCAAAGCTGACGAGAGCAATAGACTTGAGAACAAAAAAAAAATGACTAAAGCTAAGGAGAGAAAGAGTTCAGGAAAATAAGTTTGCTCAAAGAAAAGCTGCCGCCAGTGTATAGTTGGCTCGAGAGAAAAACTATGACAGAAGTAGATGAGTTTTTCAGTTTTACAGTTTTTCGGGGTTTTTTTTATTTTTTATTTTTTATTTTTTATTTATTTGTGGTTTTTCAGCTTTAGTGGATTTAATGTTTGGCGGTAGAAATGTTCAATCTGCACTGTGCGTTTCCCACCGCTCGAGGCTTTAAATTACACAACTGAGTTTCGTCATTTCAATCAAGTTCAACCAATTCTCGAGATTTGATGTTGGGTATTTTGGTGGTTGATTTCTAGTATTCTAATACTGTATATTCCATTTGGTACCACTAGATGTATTGTGTTTGGCGTGCGTACGGTACACAATTGTAGCGGTTAAGTTTTACGCAAGAAAAGAGCTCCATCAATTCTAATAGGCCCGTATACCCCCCCGCAGCTATTGGAAAGAAAAATAATCATAAGAAGCCGATAGCATGCGGCTTTCGCCCTATGACTCTTAAGAAGGGTTAGGGTTTATCCCTGCCTGGATTAAGTGATTTGAAGCTAGAAGCACTGTCATATATCACAGGAGAAAAGCTTGAAGATAAGTTGCGGACTTAGCTCAGTTGGGAGAGCGTCAGACTGAAGTAAAAAATCAGTCTTACAGTGTATCTGAAGGTCCTGTGTTCGATCCACAGAGTTCGCAGTTTTCATTTTTGTTTACTTGGCTTCTTTAGAGTCTGCGCTACAATTGATGTATTCAATTTGACGATTGGGCGAAACGAGCTTCAAAAATGTTGTAGTATGTGATATTGTTTTAAAAGTCAACTGGTGTTGTTGGTTTTGTATCTTTGACCCAATGTTCATGTTTTCATTCAAGGCCTGTAATGATGATATGTCGAGTGCAACTATCACACGCAATTAGTCTGACGACTCTTTTAAAGTAAAATCTACTGCTCTAGTATGTTGAGATGAACTCTTTTTTTTGGATCTGGCGAGAATTTCACCTTGGCTAAGTTTTTGACGACCTCCATACAATCCAGAACTATAGTTTTTTTATCTATGGAAATAGCCTCATATATTCTGGGGTTTAGACAAGGCTTTTTATCAATCCTCGAGCTGTAGCTATCAATCTGGAATTTAATGCAGTTCAAAATATATAGTGCTCGAAAGCTGGAAGAAAAAAAAAAACTTGTGAAATCTCCCCGCTTTTGTATCTTTGCAGCATGCTAAAGACGAGTCACTTATTATGTTTGTCAAGAATGACTGCCTGCGCTATCGGAAAACCATGATATAGATAATTGAGGGCTGAAGACGTAGTAGTAAAAGCCACCAAATGTGTATTGGCGCTGTAATGGCCAAAAGAGAGCTCTGACTTTCGCGAACTGGATAAGGCTCGTAATACAAGAAACAGTTGAAGAAAACAGGTGCTAATAGGCTTTAGTATAAAGTCTTTAGAGACTCAAATTTGAGAAGCCTAGTGATGTCAGCTACAAAGGCAATTGTATAGGGCGAAATAACATCCAGCCAACAATTGGTATATCAACTGTAAAAGAAGTCGTTTACCTATGTTAATTTGGCTTTCACAATGCAGTCCTTGTTTTTTGCAAAAGGCATTAGCAATATGATGAATACACTTAGTTGCACAAATTGAGGGCTGGTTGAGTAACTTTTGTGTCGTTTGTTTCATAAACCGAAAAGGATAATATATATTAGAGCTTTGTTGTGTTTCTTACGATACGTGTGTCAATTCAATGAGAACAGCTTGTACCAGCTTGATGCTCCATCTTCAGCATTCTCAACGTAGAGGTCACAAAAAAAAGACCTTTCTACGCTCTACTAAAAGTACACTCATGCCACATTGTCATCTACTAGACAATGGTACACTATGACCATGAGATAATGCCGACAATTGCAAGTACAAAGTATAAGTTGTGTGTACGCTTTTCTTGGGCTTGTATATTTCCTATATCTTGAGTGTCTTTGTAACAACTTTCAAGCATTGAATTAATTTGAATCGTTCTAGGTAAGCTGTCTGCTGCCCAGAATGTCTTGTCTGTGACTAAGACGTTTTCGTGGCTTTGACATTACTATAACTCCCAGAATACCAGAATATAGAACCAGATCTACGGTGCCATGTATGCTAGAAGTGGGCATGTTGTTTCCACAGTTTTATTAGCTTGGTAGACTGGACCACACACTTTGACTGGTTTGGGCAAGTCGAGCAAGTCTGCCTATTATTACCTATTGTATGATTGTGAAGGAGATATTTATTGAAGAGCCCAGAAAAATTTAGAGCACGCATACGTCAGTCAACTCACCATTAGTGTCCTTGAATTATAACTCAAGCTTTGATAAAAGGGCCGAGGGCGCACACAGGCAAACCATAGTTTACTACGTTCAACTGGTAAGTAGTAAAAACGTATTGAATATCTGGATTTGAGATTCAAGACTTAAAATTTAGAAAATCTACGGATCTAAGATGCACAATAAAGGACATGCTTTTATTTTATTTTTAAACAATACTATTGGAAATAGAATAAGGAATAAGATGAGTAGCTATAAATGATGAAATGCGACAAACTCAGTAGTTGAACGAGTAAACCGATTTTGCTCTGGCTGACGTTTCTCAAGGGGCCGCGCCCGATATTGAAATCAATAGTTCTTAATTTGAGCAGTTTGGCTTGGATAAAAATGATCGGTTTATGACAGACATATGAAAGCAAGCAAGTAATCAAAGTTACAAGCAACCAGGCAAACAGGTAATCGACAAGACCCATATACCGGACGATCAAGAGTACTTATTTTTTTATTGCATCTCTTTTATTTTATTTTATTGGTACACACGATATTGATTGATAGTAAACAGGTAGCTAGCAATAGTAATAAACCAGTTCAGAGATTAACGCAACGGTAACTGCAATCAGTAATACTGATATATTATACCGAATGATGTGCCGAAAAACCTTCCACGAAATTGATCAAAAAGTTCCATCTACAATATTTGAACGAATTGAAACATGCTTAACTAAAATATTATAATCAATGTCTAAATCCGTTCAAAATAGACTACTATCAACAACTGCAGCGCGTTTAATATTATGCCGATGCCGTTCTTTAGTGGAGAACTCGACTTTGGAACGTATTCCGTGAGGCGCTCTCAGTACTCAAGGCTCACGCTATCTGCCTGCTGATTGCTAGAGAAACAGGTTTTGAAAATAACAAAAGCTACCGACTTTGCAGGCGATGGCTGTACAGTGAGACTGAAATCACGTATCCGAATGCTAGTAATGCATACTTTTTTTCTTTCCATAGAGCCAGCGTTCCTTTGAAAACGTTAATGTGGACCACTTTTGTGATCACGAAGACAGGATTCTAGGGGTATTTGCCCTTTTGATCGAAGATGCTGCTCTGAATTTCCGAGTCTTGTAGCTTCCAAGCGGATGACGTTCAAGCAACTTTGACAGCAGCGCTGTACAAATGATATCGCTATCTACATTAGCGATATGGCCATAGAAGGTAATCATGATATTGACAACAATTATAGGTAGTAGTCAAACGCCATAATGATTTGTGAGGAAGATTAGTTTTTCCTGAAAAATTTCTTTTACCTTCTTGGTTTCCCTTTTTTCCTTTTTGACCACGAGTTACCGGTAATGAGAACAGCCTACTTTTTAAAAATTGAAAAAAGCGCCCATTTTTTTTTTTCCTTCTTTTCATATTTTCAGAAAAAATCTTCCACTACACAATTGAAGACCACACTATGATGCATATTGTATGCGCATGTTTTTGTTCTAGAAATGCATAGCCGACACGGCGATTGGTACAGTTTTTGATTGGACGTGTAGCTTGCGATAAGTCAATTATACGCTTGCATGCCAGGGCCTAACTATAGCGCTGTAAAACTTTCCTCACGGCCCACATACATGTTTTAAGCCGGCAAAACCAGCAGCTGCAGTGTGTGCAATGATTAGTCTACTACGGGGATATATTTCTAGATTTGGCCAGAAATACGGAAGCAACCACCGTGTATCACAGAAAGTTTTTACAGTTATATCAGTTTTATTTTTGCCGTGATTGGTAGATTGGTACTGATCATTTCGTTTTAGTCGACGTCAAGTAGAGCCGATGATGACCCTTTTTCCAGGAGTCTTGTCTCTAATCTATCAGTATTATGATCGGTAGCTTGCTGGAGTACATAGAAGCTTCTAAAGCACAAAGCGACTTCTATCAGTCAAACACAGGTTGACGGCTTGGTGCTATCTTACTAAACCACTATATTGTCTGGATCCAGGCTAGATGTATGGCTGTATTACTGTGATAGCTTGTTGCAATACTATACTGTTGAGTCATGTGTTTGAGACCAGATAACTAACTCTAAAAATCCATTCTGGTTTGTAAAAGCTATGAAGAAGAACATGGCAAGCCTGTACTGCATTTTCTACTAGCCTTGCTTTCTCTTCTGCCGCGATTGAGTCGAGATACTTTCAATTTATAAGTTCCTTATCTATGAGAAAGTACTGTTTAACATGTGATGGACTTCTGCTACTCTTGATCCATACATATTGTTGAGAGTTGACTGTCAGATGGATGTGCTACTCAAACATCTTGGTTAAATGTGGAGATCTAGACTAGGAAACTTTTTGGTATCCAGAAGAAGACGACTCTTTATCAGCATGCTGCAAGCTTGCTGCAAGCTTCATGATCGTTAGTTTTTAAATTACGGCGCGAAGTAACGCAGGTAACTATGGTCTAAGATTTCGTGACACGATAACTATAAGAAGCCATCTACAACTTGTTCTAAGATCAGGGAGGTTAGCCTTCATCAAAGTATACTACTGATAGAGTCTTGAAACCAGTGTAGACTAGACCCTGGAGAGCACAAGGTTGGTGTTCAAGAGGACCTCAATCTAAACTGAATCCAGTCGATAGTTGCCAAATAAACAATAAGGAAATAAACCTGAATCAAATCATTGACCGCTGAGCAGCATCAAGCCCACCAAAACCTCGAATCTCAGAAAGCTCGGTATTACCATAGTTGAGCTTTATTCCCCTGGTTCAGCCCTATGGTAAAGCAATATTTTTCTCGTTCCTATTGGTAGATGATTGAGCAGCTTTCATCAGTGTTTCTGCGGTCGCGATAGAGAGGAAGGTTTTCCCAAACTACTAGGGCTGTCTTCGCGCACCTACTTTAGTATTATTGAGCAGTGCATTTGCTATTAGATACCACGCCCATTGTCCCGAATACGGTACACATGGTACAAAAAGACTTGAGCTCACGGAACCTTGGCACCGTTTACCGGTACCCCGATTGGATTGTCTAAAAAGAACAACCAATGTCACAACGTTGACAAGAATTCTGAGCTCCGATTGCAGAGATACCAACGGTGGCTAGGAAGCAGCAGCCATTGTAGCCGTATTTCTGGGCAGGATGAGCGCGATTTACAGGGATTATCTAGTATCTCTGCATGTTTTTGTTGGCTCACCCGTAGAAAAAACACTGCGAGACTCTACCGGGTACCAGCTTAAAGCCCTCTCCTCTCAGACCGCCCACGGCAGCCGCGCAAACGCGCAAAAACGTCTGGCCCTAACCCGCGGTATCTACACGCGCACGCAGTTTGGCGGGTGCTGTACTGGTACCAAACGCAACACTAAAAGGCTAAGCTCGAAAGGGCAAAAATGAACGCAATTTAGGAACCGACCTAGTTGCTAGCCTGTCACGAAAAGAAAGAAAAAACAAATAAAATAAAAATAATAAAAAAAAGATTTCAAGAGGGCCCTTTTCGCTGGTATTTTTTTTTTCTCTCTTCAAGCATGTGTGTAAATATTGCAGTTAACCAAAAGTCTCACAAGTTCCAGAAGCAGATTATTGCATCGGCCACGAGACGCGAAACAGGCGGCAGATACGAACAGGGCCACGTATCTACAAGCTGCTGAAGATAGCATGCGCGCGCTCGACTAGGGGCGTAGGCTGTGTCGCTACGCGATACAGCTGTGGTATAGCTATGATATAGGCACGGTATAGATCTAGGCTGTAAGGACCTTGTAATGGACGAAGCGAGCTCAAAAACAACCAATAGAGCCAACAGACGACGACTGAACGGAACAAACGACTGGCAGACTATCGATCGCGGTGTCTATATGGCCCAGCTGGGTTGCTGCTGGTAGGGACTTTATAGCCAAAAAGCCTGCAGAGACTGGCAATTGCAGCGCGGGGCGTCGGGTTGGCACTCCGAGAATCTATCTCATACTACTCGTAAAAGCGGTATCTACAGGCTCAACGCTCGGGGCTACCTCAAATGCTGGGGAGTCCAGTGGGGACGTGGACTCTCTAGCCAAACACTCTCGCGCTCGTGCCCCCCTTGTGGTGCCAATGGCGCCATATGTAACAAGCAAGAGCGGCATGTTTTTTGGTAGGGCTTTAGCTCTGTTGGCCCCCATCTGACAAGCAACCATGGCACCTTAGGCCTTCCCAATGCATGCTTGTGCGTGTAGTGAGCTATCGACGGTACGTCCATATCCAGCTGTCCATTGGCAACCAGCCTGCCATCAATTGCGCGCAGGCTGCTGCTAGACTATCAACACACACGTCATGGCGATCAAACGAGTAAGCTTCCAACGGCAGCTTTTGCTTGTGAACTGCAAAGGGACGCATGCGGTCGACAGAATACGCCCAAGCCGCCGGCGCCATTCTGGAGGGAGGGTGTTCTCAAAATTGTCTAATATCTCAGCTTCCAGAGTGTTATCGAGGTTATCGATAAGGAACGCGAAATTTGCAAACTCTGATTTTCAATGGCGCGCTGCGATTGGCTGATAATCGCTTGTGGGATCATGTAGGGCCTCTTCACAGGGCTGAAAGCAGTTACCGGTAATTTCGATTTCAGCCGCCGTAAACGGTGCAGCCGTCGTACCAGATGCAGACCTTTTCATAGATTTTGTTTATTTTATTTATTTCATTCAATTATCTCCATTTATGATGGATATATTTCGTGTGAGCAGAGTTATTTATTTCATTTATTCACTATGTGCTTTTTGCGCTTCTTGTGCTTTCCATTGATTGGGACTATGCCTTTTTTTCTATTAATTTGGTCCGCATTGGGTAGCAAGTTTAGGCGTTGGACCTGTTCCAGTCATTTTTTTTTGGCACGCCCTCTGGCCATCTCTGGTCACCACCTCTGCTAGTGCTTAGTGCTCGTACCAACAAACTCTGCATCTGCCGTATATTTCTCAAAAAATGCTGGTGAAACCGAAAAAAAGAACAGTTTTAACATTAATGGGCAACCTCTGGTGTCATGGTTGCCACGATAAGAGGCCCTCCCTCCAATGGGTACAGCACTCAGTCTATAATCTTAAACTCAAATAGGCTTTTATTATAGAGCTCAACTCACCCTATTCACCGCGTTCTTGACTATTGGACTTGGTATTATACTGACTTCCAAGAAAGCATAAGAATAAAGTATTTTCACCTCTTTTTTTTTCTTTTCCTTTTTCTTCTTTTCTTGCTTTGCAAGACATTCAATCAAATCACCTATACTCTTTTTCCATCTCCCTCATTTCTCATAAGTTATCTACCATGGGTGTGAAAGAATTCGTTAGAAAGCTTGAGACAGAGCACGAAGAGGGTCTGTCGGCCGCGGATATGTTTCTCCAGAACTTTGATCTGCAGCCTGTCGAACCAGAACGTAGAAAATGGGGCTTCTTTAATTTCGTCGCTTTCTGGATTGCCGACTCCTTCAACATCAACACTTGGCAGATTGCCGCTACCGGCGTGGCTCAGGGCCTCGCTTGGTGGCAGGTTTGGATCACCGTTTGGCTCGGCTACGCTATCGTCGGTCTCTTCATTGTCGCCATGGGTCGCATCGGTGCGGCCTATCACTTGCCCTTCCCCGTCATTTCGCGCTCCTCTTTCGGCGTCGTTGGAAGTTTTTGGCCTGTGTTCAATCGTGCTGGAATGGCCTGTGTATGGTACGGTGTTCAAGCCTGGCTGGGTGGTGAGTGTGTTCAGCTCATGATACGCGCCATCTGGCCTCAAGCCATAAACATGCACAACGGCATTCCCAACTCAGGAACCACGACCTTCGAGTTTATGTGCTTTTTCCTCTTCTGCCTTGTCTCTCTCCCTGCCTTATGGTTCCCTGTACACAAGATCCGCCACCTGTTCACTGTCAAGGCTTACCTCGTACCTATTGCAGGTATCGGGTTCCTTATTTGGACAGTCAAGAGGGCAGGCGGTATTGGACCTGTCGTGCATCAACCACGATCCATCTACGGTAGTGACTTTGCCTGGGCGTTTGTTAAAAGTATCATGAACTGCTTGGCCAACTTTGCTACTCTAATTGTCAACGACCCCGATTTCACCAGATTCAGCAAGACCCGAAAGTCTGCCATCTGGTCCCAGATTATCACCATTCCTCTAGCTTTCTCAATCACCTCGTTCATTGGCATTATCGTATCCTCCTCATCCACCATCATTGTCGGCGAGACTCTATGGTCCCCACTCGAAGTTCTCGCTGCCTTCCTCAACCACGGCTCAGCTGGAGCCCGCGCCGGCGTTTTCCTAATTGCTGCTGTGTTTTGTCTTGCCCAGCTTGGTACCAACATTGCCGCTAACAGTATCTCTGCAGGTACCGATATGAGTGCTCTTTTCCCCCGTTTTGTCAACATTCGCCGCGGCTCCTACATTTGCGCTATTATCGGTTTTGCCATGTGCCCTTGGAAGCTGTACGCCTCTAGCAACATGTTTACCACCTACCTGTCTTCCTACGCTGTCTTCCTTTCTTCTATTGCCGGTGTGATTGTCAGTGACTACTACTTTGTGCGCAAGGGCCATCTTGTCGTGAAGGACCTCTACACTATGGAGAAGGGCTCTTCCTACATGTACACCTGGGGAATTTCCTGGCGCGCCTATGCCGCTTACATTGCGGGTATCCTGATTAACGTTGTTGGATTTGCGGGCGCCGTTGGTGCTAAAGTGCCCGTTGGTGCCACGTACGTCTACAACCTCAGTTTCTTTGGTGGTTTCATTGTCGCTTCTGCCTGTTACTATGGACTTTGTTACTTCTGGCCTCCTCCTGAGGTGCGCTCCAAGTGGTCTGAACCCAATGCGCGCGAGATTGATATTATGTTGGGCTTTTCCACTAGCATCGATAGCGAAATGTCTCCTCAGGGAAGCATGATCCAGCGCGACACCAAGGAAGTCGACTACAAAGTCTCGGAGTTGTAAGAGCTGCGCATGCACAATGCTTTCTGATTTGTTTTCGTAATAGTTGTTATTTTTGTCGTTTATTGAGTGTATTTTGGTTTCAACAAATGAATCTAGAGACTTGTTTAGAGCTAAACTTGAGTGTATACAAATCGCTGTTAGATTTGTGTGAAAAAAAAAAAGAACGTGAAAAATTTAAAACCTTTTCTCTCGAATATCCGTCAGCTGGTCTTAGATACCATATCGTGATTTTTTTTTTAGTTAACTATACATATAGTACATTGTCTTAAGGTTATGAGAAACATATTATGGCGGTTTTGGTACATTTTGTGACTGGAAGGACCCAGAGTATAAAAGTGTTAGTAAAACAACGTTCAAGCAACAAGTACTAAGGGATCAGTATTCAGTAAACTCCCTGCTACCTCTCACCAACGAAAACAGGCGTTTGCTCCAGCTACTCTTGTAATCACTAACCAGTGCAGTCTTTTGAATAAACGATTTTGATGAAATGTACACATCAAAATGAATATTTGGCGTTTATGGAACAGATAAAAAAAGTCGCAAGCAAAGTGGCTTTTATATGTATTGTACCTGCATATTCTGCACATGTATGAAATACTTGTGGCAGAGACCCCAAGCTGCCTGCTAGAGATATGACATACTGAGCAGTTTGGCTAATGTCAGCACCGTAATGCTTGTAGACTTTTGACGTGAAAGGACAGCCGGCCACAATGGTCAACAGTATGTCCAGTAAGGATGGCAAGATCGAGGTAGATTTAGTTTTCTCGCACTTAGTGAGCCCTTACAATTGCGTCAAGAATAAACCTGATCGAACCGTCAAGCATACGTCTACTGCTATAACTGCTACAGCAACTCCAACTGTTCCAGCTCATCAGGCAACTCAATGAAGGGCTACGGCTACCAGAATGATTGGAAATGTGGTTGAAGCACCACCTAGGCCAACGTCCAGTAATCTAATAAACTGTCACTTTTTCTGCTTGGGTTTGTCCTAGTCATCAGTACCTGTCGTATCACCGTAAAATTAGTGTAGCTGCAAAACTGACAGTCCACTTAGAAGCTAGTAATGACTCTCAACGAGCTCACCTTAAGAAACTATTCTGAGCAACAACTTGTAAAAATAAGTTACAAATGACCTTATGCCACCCTAAACCTTATTTGTTTGCTATAAGAGATCTCGACCACTTCAGGATGCAACAACACTTTCTTTGGAAGTACTGTTAAAGGTCTTCAAGCCAATGTGGTTTCTCGCTTATCAATTGGGCTGCTATTATAATTCTCGTGCATGCAAATTTGGGAGTACGATTTTGGTAAGAAGACTCAAATCCATGATTAGAGGACAGCAATAGCCGAACAATCGGAGGTTTCAATGAAAAAAAAAAAAGGAAGAAAAAACAGCGCGTAACGTTTTGTGCCAGGTATGTTATCAAGTAGATATCTCTTCACCTGTGAACGCAATAAGAGGTAACTACCAGACACTATATATATAGTAGCATACGGATAAACCTTGCTTACCTCTACTTACGAAGCGCATCAAAGCTTAGTACTGCCGTAATAGTTGCAATTATTGCTTTACTTTCTCTCGATTCACTTTACTGACTTTAATCCGGTTGGCTATCGATTATTGTGATGTATGTACGGCTAACAGGAATACCTAATGTGAGTGAAAGCACCTGTTGTAGCTTTTTCTCTTTTAGATACAAGAGATTCCGAGCTTCATTAAAAAAAAATGAAGGAGTTGAGAACAAATGTTACTGTCGAATGCCAGAAAGATTGCCAAACTTTCTATTGATTCTCAAAAAGTCTCCGCTCGTATCTCTTTTAAATGTCCTGTCAGAAGTTGTTCTTGCTTTCCAGCTATTAATTGCACTCGCACAGTTGACTGAGCAAAATCCAAAATTATAGGCCAAAACTTCACCAGGAACAGCCCAAAGAGTTTAAACCAGCGCATTGATCTTAATGAAGTACTAAATATAACAGCCATGCGGGAAATTTTTGACCTTCAGCATGTTGAGGAACTAGACTGATAATGAAGCTCTTCTGCTCTCGCAACAAACGCAAATACGTTGTTTCTTGCTTCTAATACATGTACAACGAGGGAATAGTATAAGAACGGCAAACAACCTAAAAGGCAGGCAAAATGCTTTTGTTGACTCTTGTCTTTGTCTGGGAAATGGTGTTGCAGACATTTAGATCCTTAGGCTGCAACATGAAGGCAACTTTTTGTAGTCAACTACAGGACACAGGAATCTAGTAAAAATGTATGATAGCCTGTCGTAAACTCTAGGTTCTAGAGTCAAGTTCTTACAACTTTTTCAAAAAAATCTTGCCGCCAGATACCCCAGACTACATGACTCAAGGAATCCAGTGAAAACAGAATGCAACAGTTTCAGCAAAATTGTTCACTAGAAGTTAATATTTTCCTTCAATTATAACGCTTTGTCCGAGGTATTCTTTAGTTCTTTGCCATTAGATGACTATAAAAAATCCATTCATTAATGATATCAAAAAGTGGCAAGCTGTTTGCTCTGACGATCATCAGTTTATGGAAAACTCCTGTAGGCCAACAGGAAGAGCAATAACGGCAAATGCTGTCATTTAATATGCACTTCTAGGACTTTGTTTCGCCTGGCATCCATGTTTACTTGGTTGTTCCAGACTGGAAAATGAGCTGAAGAACTTAGGTACATAGTTTGCGGCCAGTGCCATGCCAATGACCCCCATCATGTCTCTCCTGCAAGGAATCAATTGAGCTTATGAGAGACGAGGGAAAAAGAGATGGCTTTGTGCCAGTGCCAGGACCAATGGCACAGGGCCTTAGGTTGCTGCAAGTCATCAAGGCAAGTGGAAGAATGACTAGCACTATCGAAAAACTTTGACAGCCATACTAAGCAAGATATTTTGAGAACAGTGTCTCATTTTTGTTTGCAGCTGGTCATAGTATCAGATCTACGTCTTTTCATGCAGCAGATGGAGGTTTTAGGACTGAAAAAATAAGGTTTTTCATTACCTGACTCTGTGAAAACAAAGTTGTCCTTGGGTAATTTAATAATCCCCTAGATCAGGTCTTAACATCTCATTGATCTGAATACTGCGAAAACCATCAAGACACGCTTGGCTCTGTGTCCCCAGATTTACCATGACATGTGAATATGCGCGACACAATTGGGACTACATCTAGTATCATATCTGAGGCAACATTTCGAAGCACTTCGTTTAGTGCTATGATAGGCCCATTACTTGGAAACATAATCCGCGAGATAGAGCCGAGCTTACCGATGAGTTTTTTCCCAGAGTTTCTAGAAGAAGAAATAATGACCACTAACAGTCCCGAGAACGGCTTTGCAAAGCACTCCTTTACGCCCACATTATCAACTTGTACTGAAAAAACAATACCGTGTTCTACTTAACAGAACCGACCAAATAAGGCAAGCATGGAAATAAACTGAAGCGAACTAGAAAACAAAAGAGATCGAGACCGAAGTATTGACAAAAGCTTAACTAGTACAAAGCGGAAAGTATAGATTCAGGCTAATATTGATTGAGAAATAAGATATCTAGATGGCATAAATAAGAGGCATGTAACAAAACTGTTAAACTTAGTGTCCGTGCTCGTGAGAGAGATGGAAGTGGTAGTCGTTAGCATAGCCAAACAGAAGGCCAAATGCAATCAAATGCAAAAGAGGGGTGGAGGATCCAGTGTCGAGATACTTGGCCTTGTACCAGCTGTATGAAAGTGTTAGCCACAAAAAGGAGAGATGGAGCACACTACGGCTATACTCACTTGATGACACCAGCTCCACGCTTGACAGGAGGGGCCTCACCACGGGGAAGAGCCTTGTAAAAAGAGACAACATTGACCATGCGCTTAGCATTAGGAGCAGCACCAAGGTTCTACAGGAGCAGAAAAGTTAGTCCAAAATTTCATGAAAGTACCAGGAACAAGCCATTTACGCAAGACCTCGGTAGAGCCAAAGTAGCTTTCTCTTCACTTAGAGATCAAGGTTAATAGAGTTGCCCAAATGTATTTACACGCTCTAGAAAGTATTCAGATATCTAGACAATGGAAAACGGAGGTTCGGTAGAATACACTTACAGCACTAGAGGCAACCTTGGGAGGGATGAGAGTAGAAAGTCCGCGCTTGAATACTTGAGACATGTTGACTATAGTTCTTGGCTTAACTAGACGTGGGAACAGGTTGAAAAAGAGGTTTGGAAAGTTCAGTGACGTTTAACAGTGATTGGTCCCAAACCGTAATGCCACAATATTCGCAGTTCCCTGAATAACGCTATAAATACTTATGTAAGCCGCGCTTTTTAGATCAGTGTGTCAATGTGAATCACCGCTTGAAGTTTTCATCGAAGACTCTAAGAGTGTTCATATGCCGATATTAGGCCTGTTTACTTCGCATATAATATTCGATGAGTTCCCAGCCTCCTGTACGGTCTGAAGACGAGTCTATTGCGATTACCAGCAAGCTTGGCGATCTATCTCTCGACATGCTTCCTTTTGAAAAAATTACTGCTACCGATCCAGGCAAGCCGTTTGAGCAGTTGTTTGCCGAACTACACGCTGCAACTACAGCCGAGAAGAAGCGCGGTCGCGCAAGACGCAATGAATACAAGCTCTGGACAAAACCAGAAGCCTCGATATATGGCTGGAAATTCGATGAGTGGGATTATGGCAAGGCCAGCATTGTTCTGCCTTCGAACGCTCGAGGCCTGTTCAGCATGATAGAGGACGGTAAAGAGCGAATTGTTGTTCGAGGTTACAACAAGTTTTTCAACGTCAACGAAGTTCCCAATACAAGATGGGAATGGATCGAAAAAAATACAAAGGGCCCTTATGAAGTCACGTCTAAAGAGAATGGGTGCATTTTGTTTATTTCGGGCTTGGCAGATGGCACGCTAATTGTTACTAGTAAGCAAGCAACGGGTCCTAGGGATTCTCCTAACGAAAATAATCATTCTTGGGTTGGCCAGAAGTGGGTTGAACGACATCTTGCAAAGAAAAACATCCCAGTGACCAAGTTTGCAAAACTTTTACACGACATGGGAGCTACGGCGGTAGGAGAGCTTTGCGACGATGATTTTGAAGAGCATGTATTAGCATATCCCGGCGACAAGGCGGGTATTTATTTGCATGGACTGAACCTGAACGTAGCCAAGTTCACAACATATCCCTTTAGTTCAATCGAACAATTTGCATCTCAGTTCGGTTTCCATACGACTGACTATGTTGTGAAGAACACAATCACAGAGCTGCGCACATTTTTAGAATCTTGTGCGGAAACGGGGTCATGGAATGGAGTTGAAGTTGAAGGCTTTGTCATTAGAAGCAAGGCAAGACTAGAACCTCAAGATACTGAGTACTCTGATTTTTTCTTCAAGTACAAATTTGAGGAGCCTTATTTAATGTACAGGCAATGGAGAGAAATCTCTCGCGCTTACTTGTCTGGAAAGCCGCGTGAGGAGATTCGAATCCGCAAGCATGCAGAGGTTTCAAACCGATACCTTGATTTCGTCATTCCGCTTTTCAATAAGGATCCCCAGCTGCGTGAAGCTTATAATGCTAGTCATGGAATCATTGGTCTACGTGAAAAATTTCTCAAATTCATGGGCAAAAGTGGAGCCAACCTTATCCAAGATGAGCCGACAGTTTCGTCATCTGAAGGTCGTCCCAAAAAGTACATTCTTGTTCCTGTGTCCACGGTGGGGTGCGGAAAGACGACTGTTGCTGTTGCATTGACCAAGTTGTTTCCCAAATGGGGTCATTTCCAAAACGACGACTTGTCAACCGGTGC
The DNA here is from genome assembly GCA_030564925.1 of Geotrichum aggregatum. Taxonomy (NCBI): domain Eukaryota; kingdom Fungi; phylum Ascomycota; class Dipodascomycetes; order Dipodascales; family Dipodascaceae; genus Geotrichum; species Geotrichum aggregatum. The sequence continues at coordinate 57,927 of JAJMAH010000086.1, read as the reverse complement.
AAAGCCCCAGAGACTTGTTCAACGGTGTCTTGACTATCTCACAGTAGAAGACGTTGTGTTTTTCGATCGAAACAATCACCAGTTTCGAGAGCGAGCTCAACTATTTGCTGATTTTCCCAAGTTGACTAAGTTTGCAGACAACGAGTACATTTACATCTGTCTTAACTTCAACCCATTCGATACAGCTAGTAGCGATACTTGGAATTTAACGACTTCCAGAGTGCTGAAGCGTGGCGACAACCATCAGTCTATTTATGCTTCATCAGATAGCAACCAGAAAATTATGGGCATTCTTTCTGGGTTCAAGAATCGCTTCCAGCCTCTTGCTGTTCAAAAAGCTCCAGATGAGAATTTTGATTTTGTCATTGAGCTAGACTCCACTAAAGAAAACTCTTCCCGGATTAATTTAGAAACCATTGTGAAAGCACTTCACAAGGAATATCCCGAAATAGCGCCTAAGGATATTCCAAAGCAGGAGCTCGATGCCGCATATGAGTATGCTTTAGCATATGTACCAAAGACTAGCGGCCCATCGAAATCATACTACGAGAAGGAGACCAAGAAGGCAATGAAGCCTTCGTATTTTGGGGTTGCCATTGATATTTCTTCTGGCGTAGAACAGATATCACAACAAACACAAATGACAAATTTCATTGACAAATTCTTCAGGTCAAATCCTGATGTTGAACTGCCTCCCATATGGACCCAGCTTAAGGAAAACAACCGCGTTCAGCAAGCGTTTCATGTCACTCTTGTACATGCCATTCAAGGTGGTGCAAAATCTACCGATATTGCGGCGAAAGATGCGTTCACTCGTTATACCGCACTTTACAAGTCCATTTTGGCTTCCACTCCTGCTGTACCTGCAACTGAGACACCAGCACCCCCGCCACCACCAAAGAGTGACAGTGATGGATTCACAACAGTTAGCAAAAAAAAGGGAGTAGTACATGTACCAGTTTCGCTAGGTGTGACTGTGGATATTCTTCTGAAATCACTTGCATGGAGTGACGAACTCATGGTTTTTGAAATCGAAGTTCTCCAGAGCAAGGATAAAGACGGGGAAACGTTATTGTCATCAGTGCCAGCAATCACGTCAATGAATAAGGTTCCTCACATAACAATAGGAACGCGTGACTCGACAATCCCACCGGTCCGCGCTGGAGAGGCGTTAGCCGGTATACTGGACACCAAGACTGAAGCAAGCAGTGAAGAGGCCAACAACAAAAGCAAGAACAAAAACAAAAACAAGCTAGTTAAAGTATCTTGGAATGTTGACCCGATAATACTCAAAAATCAAAAAGTCATGGCGTTTCCTTAGCTATTGGTATAGCACAATTTGAATGTTCAGTTGCGATAGATGATGGCCATGAAAATTTCGAGGGCTAGAATAACATAGAAACTCAAATGTAATACATATGTAGACAAATTATTTATCACGAGGCAATAATGGGCAACCTGGCTAACGCCCAGATATTTAGACGTTTTCAAGCGACAGACCAACGCAATTGATAAAATGGCATACTCTAGCCCTAGCCCTGTTGATTACACTAATTTGGGACAACCGCTCTATTTTCTGGGTCTCAAATTTTAAGTAAGAGATGGTAAATGACATTTCTGTGGCCATGTACACTAACTGACGAGTCCTGATTTTGAATGAGTTAATATAGGCCCTGTATATCTAGGAAGCGAACAGTTTTATATTAGGTCTTACCATATAAGATTTAAGCAGCAACTTGGTACCTAAAATCTCAAATTAACGGAACTTAACTAAACTGGATCTGTTCTTTTTTGTTTTTCAATGCTAGCTGTGACGACCAGAGCACTCATCCACAAGAACGCCTCAGACGTTATATATATACAATTGAAAGCTAGAAGCGAGTAATCGATATCAAGCTACCATTCACGGGCTTCACTTATGGATCAATGAATCAATGAACAATCAACTCCACCAACGGCAGAAACAGCAGCAGGAGCAGTATGATCAGTTCACTCCGTCTTACTTCGGTATAGCTGTGCAAAGTTTTGACCCTGACACTGTTGCCAGTGCCAGTGCTAGTAATAATGACATTGCACCAATCTTTAAAAGCCGATCTGGTCCTCGGTCGTTGTCACCAACAGCGGTACCTGTACAAACACAGCTGATTCATCTTTTAGATTTTTTTTTTAAATCATGTGAATCGAAGAAATCAAATGGTTACATGGACCGGGGGACTCAATCAACCAGATCAAGAGTATCAACTAGTTCAAAAGAAACAGCAAATTTAAGCCTCCATATTTCTCAACACCCTCCTCCAGTTGTTCCACACACCTCACCACATACCAATTCGCAGGCTGTATTACAAACCGGCCACGATAGCGTTTTGTCTTCGACTGCAGGCCCGAAAATATGGACCTCTCTGAAAAAGTCAGGCCGCGTACAGGCTCAATTTCACGTTACGCTGGTGCATCGTGCCCAAAAACAAAGTCAAAAACAAAGTCAAAATCATAAATCAAGACCAAGTCTGCCAAACGACAAAAAGCAGTGTATCGGTTTGGAATATAAAAATGGGTACAGGACTATGGCTAGTACAATGGATATGACAAAAGAAAAGTTTGCGGACCGGCTGTTTGAATTGTACAGGTCGTTTATGAGGTCTCCTTCCAATGGCTTGTCTCGTGTTCACCATGTTGATATTCATGAAGTTGAAGCTGGTGATGCTGATGCTGATGAAGGAATTCTCAATGAAAGCCAATCAACATCCTCCGAACGCATTCATAACCTACCTCACTCTCATAAAAACAAAGACAGACACACTTGCGTTGCTCACAAACGCAAAACAAAACCACTCCCATTAGGTCCTCTTTTTGACATAACAATCTTGAGTTTAGCATGGACAGATGAGCTTATGTGTTTTGAAGTGAAAATCGAGCCCAGTACTGCTACCGCTACTACTACTACTACAACAACAGTTACTGATATCAATCTGCCCAGCCTGAAAGATTGGCCCTCAGACCAGTTGTGCACAAATAAAGTGCCTCATATTACTATCGGCACCCGGAGCCCTCGCATCCCGGCCCTCAAGTCTGGCCTGGTATTGGCTGCTCATGCCAAAACCAACTCCAGCTCCAACACCATGAACCATATAAACACAAAACATAAAATTGGCCATCATCACCAGAACCTGAATAAAATACTTTGGAATATAGAGCCCAAGGTATTGAGGAACCAGCCTCTCATGGCTTTTCATTAGTCTGGCATTCTCTTCTTCTCTTGATCTTAATTCCTTAGAGTCTTAAACCATACGAATACGTACTGTCTAATTATTACTTCATTATGGATATCTTACATTACTACGTCTCTTAATCAAGCTTCATAAACCTAGACTAGAGAGGTTGAGTCTCTGATCTGAGTTAAGCAGACTTGGCAAAAGACCAGTTCTCTTGAGGAATGCGACCACGAAGAACGGGAATTTCAGTGCCAGGCACATACACGTCTTCAAAAAGAATCTTGGGCTCGGCAGCAGGAGGAGGAGCGGCTTCAGCGACAACAACATCAGCATCGACGAGAGCACGGGCTTCCTTGTCAATCTTTTTGAGTTCCTCTTCAGAGATGACCTCCATCTCCAAGAGTCGCAGTTTGAGTCCAGCCAGAGGATCGTTGGCAGATCTCATGTGTTGGATTTCCTCACGGGTACGGTAAGTGGTACCGGGGTCAGACATGGAGTGGCCACCGTATCTGTAGGTCTCGTACTCAAGAACCAGAGGGCCCTTTCCAGCCGAAGTCCACTCCTTGGCAAACTTAGTGCCCTGGTAAACGGCAAGAACGTCCATACCGTTGATCTTGAGACCTGGAATGTACTGTCCACGCTGGTAGTACTTGGTCAGTGCTGAAGAACGAGCAGCAGAAGTTCCCATTCCGTACTTGTTGTTCTCGCAAGCAAAGATGCAGGGAATGTTCCAGAGCTTAGCCATGTTGTAGGCCTCGAAGATTTGACCCTGGTTAGAAGCACCATCTCCGTAGAGGGCAATGGTAGCAGCGTCCTCTCCCTTGTATTTATGGGCAAAAGCCAGTCCAGCGCCAACAGGAACCTGAGCACCTACAATTCCGTTACCGCCGTAAAAGCCGTTGGTAAACATGTGCATGGAGCCACCCTTTCCGTAAGAGACACCAATTCTGCGGCCGAGCAGCTCACCGATAATGGATTTGACAGAGGCACCACGCATGTAAGCAAAACCGTGACATCTGTATGAAGTAATGATAGAGTCACTCTTGGTAATGGCATGCTCGATACCGACGGCAATAGCCTCTTGGCCAGTAGACAAGTGGCAGAAACCGCGAATCTTCTTGGCCTTGTAGAGAGCGTCGGCAGCCATTTCAAGACGACGGACAATAACCATATCCTTGTACATCTGGATAAGCTCCTCAGAAGAAAGTTCCAGTTCAAGAGAAGGGGCCTCGAGATCGTAGGTCTCAAAAGTAGAGCTCGGTAACGAAATTGAGTGCTTTTCCGAAGCAACGGAGGCCATTGATCTGACCGAGGCCATCCTGGCGACAGGAGCCACCAAGGTCTTTGTAGTGAGGCGGGCTACAGATGCACGCAACATTATGATGGATTAGGATGTTCTTTAAGAAAAGATGGTGGTGGTGGGGGTGGGAAGGAAGATGGAGGAAGGAAGGTGAGAAAGAAGGGAGAAAAGCAAGAATTAAAAAAGAGGCCAGAAAAAGTTTCTGATAGGAGGGGAGGGGGTATAAAAGTTGCTTTCATACTAGCTAGTATGGGAGAGCGGCTTATAGGGTTACAGTTATTGTGTGGCGGTAGGCGAGGGGCACTCGCGCGAAAAAGACGAGAAAACGAAAAAAAATCAGTACTGCGATACTGCGCTAGTCATACTAAGAGGATTCTGTTGGATGAGGGGCACCACGGGCTGTTCATGGTTGTTGGTGGTTGCTGTGGCTACGGTTGTCATGACTACAAGTGGTTGCCATGCTGATAAAACTGCGTACTGTAAAAAAAGCGTTCTCAGTTGTTCTCGGAAAACTTAGGATATGGATAGCTCGAGGCTTTTATTAAGGGCTTTCCGAGAGCTTTCTGGGTGCTTTTTTGGGAGTTTTTTGAAAGCTTTGGGAACCCTCCAACTTACCAACACGCATTGAGGATGACGGAGACGCCATCTGTTGATTCATCTCTAGAAAAGTTCAACGACCTATTATCCATCACGCAAAAAATATGAATCAAAATCGGCCTTGTGAGCTTGTCCCATCTCATAATTTAGTCTTGCTGTTTCCGTCTCATCCACAACCGGCCCGTGTTTCAGATACCTTCGAAGGAGTGATCTAGCCTCCGTCTTTCTAGGAAATTGCAAGGCCACGTACTGCACCAAGTGTGCTTAGCGTGCCACGCTGTAATCCATGAGTTAGGGACCCAGAAGCTACCTTGAATGCCTGAATGCTACCCTGGCTAGATGAAGGGATGCTACGTAAACCTGGCTTTTCTACGTGCAGCTGAAAAGCACGAACCTTGCAACGCTTTCTTTCATGGGCCCGACATGACTTAGTGACCTTTCAATTCCTTCTGGTCCTAATAGTCCTAATGGCCCCCTCTCTCGTCCCTCCGGTCCCTCCAAGATGCCTCCCAGCTGTAATGAACTCTCTCATTAGCTCTTTCATGGCCCGCAGTAGTACTCAATACAGAGGCGCGCGTCATTGACATCCAGTTTAGTGTGTTTTCGTGGTGAAATTCTGCTTTTTTCACAAAACACTAGCTCTGTTGCGGAATTAGCGTTCACCACATTGGGCTGTACGCCGCATAAATTTGACGTTTGGGACTTCGCTTACAGCCTCACAGCCATAATTCGATGGCCTGTTCAGTGTACTCCAAAAAAGTTTCCCAAAAAAGTTCCATGACATCGCTAATGCGAATTTTGACTGGGCCAGACTATGCACTCTGCAAAGCTCTGCAATGCTTACAGGCTTTACGCCGACTCTACGCAACTGTCAATTTAGTATAAGCCAGCATCTCGACTGGTCCAAATCTTTCTCAATGCAATTAAGCAACGAAACCTGCACTGGTAAGCTCGACTGTATGAGGCGTTAACCTTCATATTAAATTCCGCAAGTCAATGACGCACGCCCACACTAGCTTGAATAGTCTATCATAAACTTTTACAAAACCACAACCTGTCGAGATTTCAAAATATTTTTAAGTCGCGACATATCCTGAATGTTTTTGACTCCATTTTGCATCTTCAATTCAGCCTTCGAATATCTCCAAAGTCTTCAATCAAACATGAGGTATGTATTCCGCGTATTCCTAGTTCTCACCTAACAGTCCAGTCAATTGAAATCAAGGTTAAGGTCCAGTATCCCTCCTCCTCTCAGAATAGACATTGGCCATCATGTGCGTGCTCACCCGGCACAGTCTGATAACTTATTGACCTTTACACTGCCCACGTTGCCTACTCACTCGCCAAGTCCTACCTCTGCTTCTGCTCCTCCCGTAACTCCTTTTGTCATGACTACCCAGCTCACAAGACTTCAAAAGTCTTTACAAGGCATTAACTGCTGCTTTTGCGAAGAGTCTCTTGAATATACGCTTACAGGAGAAAAGCTCGTGGGTTTGCAATGTGAACACATTTGTCATCATGAGTGTCTCTATGAGCTCATTGACCCATCTTTTCCTTTAGTCGATAACTTTGAAGTTGCTATGCCAGCATGCGGTACTTGCGGCGAGAAGAGCATTCCCCTCGACGACGCACTTCACCTGGACATTCTCCAGAAGGCCGCTAGTGACTCTAATACTTTATATGTGGCGTCACCTAGTGTTCATTCACTGTATGCTGCCTCGCCAACGTTTTCACCAAAAATCTCACCCAGAGAATCTTTCCGTGTATGGTCACCGATTGTCTCACAGTCAGAGCTCAAAAAAATGTCGACTATATCTCAAACTTCAAGTTTCTCTTCGCGCTCGGGCAGTTCAACTCGTTCACAATCCTCAGTGTCGTCCATTGACTCGACAGACTTCACTATTGATTCTGTTACTTCCCCTTCCTTTAGAATTCAGGAAACGTCTCTAGCAGTCCCCAAAGCTATTCTTGACATTCGCACTCAAAACGTCGCATCTCCTTCCATGGAACTAAACTCTGAGGTGGAAACCATATTAACCAACTCATCTCAAGATGCCTACGTGACTGTAGCAGTCTCTACAAATATACCCCCAATGCCGGTGCCTGCGACTGTTTCCACTATAGCCGAGCGACAAGAAATCACCAGTGAGATCGAAAGGTCTCTAATCAATTGGAAGGACCTGGACTTTTCCCAATTTGGCCTGATACGCCTATGTGACACGTTCGCGATTTCGCAAAACACTGGAAGCTGGCGGATGCTTGACTGCTATCTTTTCGAAAACATTATCATTTTTGTACGTAGGATCCGGGGCAAGCCTTTGCAATTGAAAGGTTCTGTTGCACTCAAGATCCACCTAAGTTCACTCTCAATTACACAAAACAGCGAGGGTCGGCAACTTACTCTTAACTTGTCTCACTCCACGATTTCCGCACTGCATATGAAAACTACAAATGACAATGTGTTTGAAAATTGGTACACCTCACTGTTGGACAGCACAGTTACGTTTCCTTCTCATCGGCTGTACCCAGTTGACAGTCCCAAAGCGCAACCCACTTCCACCCGTCTACCCATTGACACGGTTGTGCTCGTCCCTCTTTCTGGATCTCCAGAAGGATCCAAACTTCCAGCTATCAAGTCAGCAATTCTCTCGATAATTACCCAGATGGAACTATTTGACCGCCTGGCAATAGTTCCCTACGGAGGTGGCTCTCAGCAGTATGTTTATGGTTTTGCAAGTGGGACATGGAAGCCTTGGAAGCAAGTGATAGAGTCGCTGAACGCTACAGCTCGAGCTGGCTCGCGAACCGACCTTTTGAGTGGTTTAGCTACAGCTCTAGGCGTGCTAACAGATTGCAAGGCTCGCAACCCGCTCTCTTCTATATTAGTAATTTCTGACTCGTTTACTGACATTCCCGAGAGCTCACTTGAGATTGTGGCTTCTCGCGCTAGGGCCATCAATGCTAGCATTTACTCGTTTGGCACGTCTAACCATTCTGCTGATAAGCTCAATGACATTTCATTGCGGTGCAGTGGCAGTTACTTTTATTTGCGAAAATGGGATGAGCTTTGTACAACATTTTTGGGACTGTTTCGGGCCCTTCAAACATGCACGCACCGGAATCTTGTAGTAACCCTAGATCCTGCGCCAGGAGTTACCGTTGTGGGGATAGCTGGCCATGAATTTCGGCCTCCGCTGAAACACGAGTCGATTCCTGAGTCGCCGCCTCTGTCGCCAGACGCGTCTCCTAACGGGTTCCCAAAATGCCTTCCCAACTTTGCACACAAGGTCAATATTGGCAACATGATGGCAAGCGAGCAGCGGACGTTTTTAGTGCAGCTGCAGGTGAAAAGCGAGGCATTACAGCCTGTTCTGAAGCTAATGACCGCTTCGGTGGGCAGAAAGGAACGCACAAGTATATGTGTTTCTTTCAAGCTGAGTGACAAAACGGTCCCGGCGCCATTAGACATCAAGTCGCCGTTGAGCAAGAACTTCTGTCAGCCATTTTCTCTTGCCAGCGAGGTTTTGGAACGGCCATCCATGGTTTATGGAAGTTTGCTAGATGCAGGGTCAGACAAGAGCAACATCCATGTGGTACAACGACGTATCCAGCTCATTGGTGTTGAAATCTTGGAGAGCGTGCTAAAGGCCGATTTCAAGGTCGTAAACGTTGAGCGGGTGTGCAAGAGCATTGGGTCCGCGCGTGTACTCATTAAACGCTTACGCACTGGGACAAAAAAACATTTAGAGCCATCTCTGAAAACACTGGACCGAAACGAGCGAGATAAGATACGTGCGATACATGGGGAGGTAAACCAGTTGGTCGATATTCTTGACGAGATACTTGAAACGACAATTCAGCAAATTCGCAAAACGATTGTGGTGTTTGAGGAAGATTACCGGAAATTGTTAATCCAAAATGTAGGGGTGCTGAAATATGAAAGGGGGTACACGCTAAGAACGGCGTTAGAACGGGTGTTTCGGCATTGGGATGTGAATGTTATTTAGTCTGTACGTGTGATGGATATGGACCTGATGATTTTTGTTTCAATGATTTTGAATTGATTGTGTTTTTGTGTTTATTGAGTCAGTGGATTGAAATTAAGGTTGTTTTTGTTAGAATTCACGCACGGCTGAGCGTTGGGATAAAAAGGAAGAGAAAGGACAACGGTAATATGGAACGATGGCATTGCTGTAAACGGAAGTGAACATGGCAATAACCTTGATACAAACATGACCAAAACAAGAACATGAAAGCAAAGTTGTCATATTGTAAGGAATTCTCCTTCCTCTTTTTTCGATAAATGCAAATTACAAGATGTAAAATACGAATTGTGGGGAGCCAAGTAGAGGAGATGTGGACAATATGAGACGTCATTTATGACAGCTAAGTGGCAATCACAAGTGAAAATTACACGCTTTCGTGTGCTTGACAATTATTTGAAACGATTTCTAGCTTCGATCTGTAGCCTTGGACTGTATGTGGCTGATCTGTGTTGCCTATAGCTTGGCGTAGTTGTCCATGTCTACCGCCCTCTTTTCGGAGAGTAGAATATCAAGAATGAAGTTCAAACAACAGCAACAAACTATAATGAGAAGAAGAGTGCTGATTGCATGCCTACACAAAAGAACAAACACATAAACATATTGTATACTGAATAGTATTTGATAATATTTGCTAGCTACTTCCAAGTTTTTTGGTAAGACCTCAAGTGTTCGAGATCTTCGAAGCACTAACCAGTGACAAAGCAAGCATGGAATAGTAACTATTATAGTAGGATGGCAAAAAATGTTGACTTTGAAGGTTCTGAAGGTTCTGAAAACAAGTCCTGTTTTTTGGCCTGTTAATCCTGTCTTTCCGAGATGAGTTCAAATTGAAGTCAAATCAAGTTCAGGTAGAGCTCAGAGGACTACAAAAAAGTCTCGACCTTGCGGCGAAACGCCCTTCCATCTCTCAACCACCGTCTGTAGTCTTTCAAAGACCCAATCTTTTCCCCATAATAATCCGGAACAGGGTTTGTCAGAGTCTGTTTACTAGGATCCGGTCTCATTTTTTGGACGTGCCTGAGAAACTCCGCATTTTTAGCATTAAAACTCGCAAAGTTTTTGCCCAGACTGGCTCTAAATACCAATGAGCCCAAAGAAGGCCCAGCTAGTGCACCTATACCGCCACAAAGAACCAAACCAATGGGAAGAACTTGTAGGGGGTCGTAGCCGAATATGAGTTCGGTGGGGTCGATCTCGACGTTGGCAATTACGCCCCACCCAATGGTAAACCCGACGAGACCCGTGAGAACTGAGCCGGCGACATTCAAGCGGCGGCGACGGATGCGTTGGGCAAGAAACTGGTTCCAGGTGAGATCGGTTGAAGGGGTGGAGGTAGTGGCCGAAGTTGAGTTGAATCTTTGTCCAGCGTAGCGGCGGCCCATGGTTTGGACTGACAAAGGACGCAGCATGGCTGGCCTGGATGCAATCAATAAGGACATTGTGAATGAGATGCTGCTTATTCTGCTGCTTATTCTGCTGCTTATCCTGCTATAGCTACTTGAAAAGATGTCTGAGGGCAGAACTGAAGAAAATCGAGTCTTTTTTTTTCGCCTGTGGAGAGAAGCGAAAAAAACGACCCATTTCAGGTTATGTCATGGTTATATAAGACGGAGATAAATATTTTCAATTTTTATTTTTGATCTGATACTTCGAAAATCTCAGCTTTACCACTGATTTATAACCAACGAACTATATCTAACCATGGCACGAGTAGCTAAGAAACCAGCCTCGAAGGCACAGTCTGCTACAGGTAGTAGCAATACCAAAAAAAAACCTCTAAACGCCGCAAAAACATCTGCCGCAAGCGCTTTAGGCGCCTCAGCCATACTTTCCAAAGAGGTGAACGAGTTTTTGCACCAGGACAAGGATACCAAGAAACAAAAGCGAGATTTGAAAAAGGCGTCGTTTTTAAATAAGATTGGGGCCGCTGATACCGGTAGTGGTTATGTGTCGACAGCGATTGATAGCTACAAGCACACTACTTTAACGGGCATAAATACAAACGCAAACACAAACGCGAGTTCACAGACCTTTTCAGTATCGAAATCAACTACAACTATCCATGACCTACCAGGGAGGATTTCAAAATCAGCAGCTCGCCGACGAAGACGGAATGCCAAAGCTGCTGTTTTGTCCAGCGTGGCTGACTTATCCAGCGCTCTACCTGATCTGACCGATTCAAACCCTTCATCCACCAACAACAATAGCAAAGCCAAAAATACCAAGACCAAGTCAAAAACAGAAACAGCTACAGGATTCATAACAAGCACACGGAACGTTGCAACAGATCGGCCTCCGACGGCCCGAATGACGGAACGCGTAGTCAAACATGAAATGGCAAAGTTCAACCAGACGCTGAACGATTCCAAGTTCAAAGCTTCGCCTTTCGAGGCCCTAAGAGCGTCGATTAATGCGACAATGGTGAAAAAGCCTGAATTTGTTGCTGCAGAAAAGAAGAGTGATGCCATGGATATGTAGTATCATTCACTAGCCATGAACTATTATTATAGACATGTGAATTCATGGAATATCATTTAAATTAGCATACACCCTATTGATGTGTAAATAGACAAAGTTTATCCAAGTCTCACTGGAACAGCACAGCTAGTCGCTGTCGTGCAGAATCTTGGGTAGTTCTTCTATCGACAACCCATTGTAAGCAATGTTGTAAGTCGCCTCCAGCAGCGGGAACTTGTCCACAGCATTCCTTGCCGTCAAAAAGTCGTGCACCTCTTTTGCCGTAATGATTCCTTGAGCGCTCTGCCCGTTCAGCAACTCCGCTTCTAGCTGCTTCAGAGGTTTCTTAGTTCTTGCAAACTCACGGCCCATGCGTACATTTCTGCCACCTGCACACGACGTAATCAGGTCAGCAACCCCCGCGGACTCCTCTGTAAAAGTCTTGGGATCGCAGTCTTCAAAAAACATGTCTCCAAACCGTACCATCTCAAGTAGCCCACGTCTCATAATTGCTGCCTTGGCATTATCACCCCAGCCTACGCCCTCCACAAACCCAGCGGCAATGGCTACCACATTTTTCAGCGCACCGGCCAAACACACTCCTGTAATATCTTCCACAACGTTCACGTGAAAGTACGGCCGGTGAAATAGTTTGCGAAGCACTTGCTGGTCCACATCACTCCCGTCGGCCCTAAAATCGGCAGGCAATCTGTATGCCACGGTTGTTTCTGAAAACTTTTCAGCCGCAATCTCTGGTGCGAGGTTAGCACCCGAGAGGGCGCCGCAGTGGATGCCAAGGGTTTTGGTAATGTAGGCGGGTAGCGTCTGGCAGCCGTCGGCAGAGACGTCGATACCCTTAAGACAAGAGATAGAGCGCACGGTGGAGGGAACGTGACCTTCGAGCATTTTGCAAATATTGTGCAGAAACTTCGTATACCGAGTTAGCATTGACTTCTCAAGCAAGTTTTGAACTTGTAATTACCTGATGGGGGATGTTAAACACAAGCAAATGACTGTTCTTGACAGCCTCCACAATATCAGGCACGGCCTTCAAGTTTTTGGGCAACTTGATTCCAGGCAAATATCTACCCCTTCGTCAGTTTTCTTCTTTTTTCTCGAAAGACAAACGTTTGCAAACTCACTTGACATTCTCATGTTGCTCGTTAATGATCTCAGTCAAGTTCTTTCCTTGAACCTGTTCTTCATGCACCCACATGTTCACATTTGTTTCAAACAGCGTGGGATGCAAACTTGTATTTTCAGACACGATCTTCGCAATAGTTGTACCCCTAGAAAGCAGCGCAGTTGAGAGTTAGCTCAATGTCCAACATGAGATCCAGTCCGTTCAAATTTAGATCCGTTCTGGTTTGCTCAGTCAGATCAAGACCAGGCGAAAAACTCACCAGTTACCAGACCCAATGACCGTCACTTTAAATGGCTTGACAGCCACAGAAACACCCTTTTTCAGAGCATCCAGCGCCATAATGAACAATTTTATTAATCAAAGTAAGAGAAAAGTAGATGGATCAAATCCAGTTTACTGTATTGAAGATATTAGAATTAGGATAAGCTCGAGATAATAAAAAGTGAGAAAATAACTTAGGGCTTTATAGTTTTTTTTTTGCTGTCTCCTCCCAAAGATCCCTTTTGTCCCGTTTTCCCAACAATCTTAGCAGGGTTCCACTACGCAGGCTGTACATATCGAGCTCATAGATACCTTGACATGTGAAGTCCATCTCAGGTCACACAGCTACACTGGACGGAGCACTTCTGATAACGCAGCTTGAAAGTACGGCCGAAGCTTCAATGTTTCAGTGACTTCAGGCCTCTGCGGAGCCTTTGCCTGCTGCTGTAGTTTCTTCAACAAACGCGCTCGCCGCTTTCTCTCAACCTCCAGAACTGTCAGCTTATCATAAGCCTCTGCGTTTTCATCCTCAGAGTCAAAGTCATCGCTGGAGCTGTCCACACCCTCGTCATAATCGTCGATATCGCCCTGGTCAAGCCCAAATGCTGAAGTGTCAAGGCCTTGGTTGGGAACAGCGTCTTGCCATTGCTTAATGGCTTGGTCGTTCGCTATAGGCTTCTTGTTGCTTTGGATCTCCTCGCGCCACACGCGCCGAGCGTCAATCCAAGCTGCGGTCGCGTTCATTTCTTGAATCACTTTGCCGCCGTCAACAGTGCCATCTGCCAAACTTAGCCTTAGAACTTCGTTCAGATCGATTCGCTTTCCATTGCCATAGCGCAAAAACTCCATAATACCACTGATCCACGCCATGATTTCCTTAAAAAGACCGTTGTCGTTTATATATATCTGATGAACGAACTTGAATAACGCAGGCACATGCCGCTCACAAAGCTCAAAAAATTCCTGCACCATTTGATTCGGATCGGCTGCCAGCGCGTTCATTTCGGCCTTGTGCACTACCTGGACCAGATCGCTCATAAACTTTTCAAAATCAGCGACGGCTTCGTGTACCTTTGCAGACCGGAACACGTCGACCAATGGACCGTAAAAAATTGTGAACAGTTCTTTCACTAAACCCATCGTGCTAGCTTCGTCCCACAGATTCTGCATCTGATCCTTGTCGCGCTTGCGAACCATTAGCCTGAACAATTCTGTCAGCGCAGAATAATTATCAACGTAGTCTGTATTCACTCTAGACTGGCCTTCAACCGCCTTATTCCATTCTCCGTACCAAGACTCGATCTCTAGCGCGAGCTCAGGCGGAATATGTGAAATCATAGGCGAAGCAAATACTGCTACCAAGATGTCAACCTCACGCTCTGTGGCGTCTCGCCGGATCTCTTCTTTCACAGATGCTGTAGAGTCGATGTATGCATTCAATGTAGAAGCAATTGCAGGGTTATCAGCCTTTTTCATCAGCACTTCAATGGCCTTTTCTTGCACTTTAATGTCATCTGCAATCACCATGCGCAGAATATTTTGTAGCAGTGACCGTCTACCCAGAGGTTGCGCAAGAAACAAATCAATAACCCCTTTCATGATCGCCATTGGGTTTGAGAATCGTAGCACCGTGCGAAGCAGCGTGTACGGAACCAGTCGGTGGATGCGACTTACCTGCGAGAAAAACTCCGGAGAGCTATCGTCTGCGACAAACATATTGTAAAGGGTCCCGCCAAACTCAATTTCAGCCCACTGAATAAACTTTTGAAACTTGGGAGACAGCTGGTCAACGCTGTCTTTCTCACGAATCTCGGCAAAAATCCGTTGTAGACCGTCAGGCTGCATTATGTCATGCTTGAACTCGGCCATGTGGGCTTCCAGCAGCCTGGCGCGCTCAGTTGCAATCTTGTAGAACTCAATCTGATCCTCAATACGCTTAATATCTAGCCTTCGCCGGCAATCAATGTCTTTGAGCTCGCTAGGAGTCAGTTGAAGTTTGTCTCGAAACAAAAATTCTAATAACGTCTGGCTTTTAGCCACTTGCGTGTTTTGAAGAAGAGACCGCAAGTATGACCGCAGCGTAATTCGCTGCTTTTCTCGCGGATATGAATGTGTTGCGCTGCTACTTTTTTTCGACCCGTAAAATAGCTTCTTTATGGGATTGGGCCGACTAGAGTTTTCAAACTCTGGGTCCGACTCGTATGAAGCCTCTGACGCGCCATCTGCACTTCCTTCGTCGCCAGTGATTGTTGACGACTTGTTTCTGGACGGCAGAGAGGGCAAAATCTTTCCAGGAAACTCTTTCCCTAGTCGAGTTTGCAGCTTCTTGAAATCGCTATATCTTCGAGCAACATGCACAGGTGGGGCGCCCTGTAGTTGAGCTTTTATTAAAAACTCTGCATGGTCTTCGTACATGAATCCGTGGCGCTCAGACACAATTCGCACTCCCACGACATTGACGTCTATACCATGAATGTAGTGGGAATCGTATAGATCAACTACAATCTTGTTGATGTCAATGTTTCGAACACCATCTTCAGCGGGAGGTTGAACACGTGCGGTCTTTTCCTCGACTGTGGTGGTCTGTAGGCCGGAAGCCATGTATAGCGCAATCATGTTGGTCAGTTTCCGGCCAATCCGCCGCCTTTTGGTCTCTTCAGACCGGTCAGCCGAAGAGCTAAGGTCTTTCTCTGCCAACGATTCTAGAAATACCTGTACTTTGTTCTGCCAAAAGTTCTTTGGATCAACCGAATTGATAAAGGGAAACGACTGTATCTGAGCATTGAAGATGTGTGTCATTATGGGGAGCTCTTTGAAGCCGTCACGGTAGTTGCCATGGTCCAAAAACGGCATGCCCAAACTGCTGATAGACTTGAAGTCAGACAGCTGCGATACTTCGTAGGCTATCTGGGACCGGATGAGCTCGCGTTTGAGGTAGTGCTCATGGATAGGAGCAAGCATGGTAGTAGAAAGCTGACAAACACTAGGGTTGCTCTTATTCAATGGCAAAGCTCAGGTGGTTTTGGTGGTCCAGGTGGTCCAAGTTGGTTCAAGGTTGGGTTCATTAAGGGTGGTTTCAGTAATGTTTCGACCGTTTGCACACACAATAGTCACGGCACAGAATTAGACACTGCATTAATCTAAACACTGCACAAGTTAAACACAAGCACAAAAGTAGTTGAAAGATTTATCCCAAAAATAATCCCTAAATCAAGCACAGCGAGTGTGGCAAACCTCTTGGGCTAGGGCTTACACGCTTCTCGTGGTGCTCTACGACACCAGGAAAAGATGAAAAAAAATCACAAAAGCTCCTCCTTTTTTCCCTTCAATCCCTTGAATCCACCCTTCGTAGCCATCCGCCATACGCCGCCGTTGTTATTTACAAGATCCTATACTTTTTACCTCGAAGCCCAACATCAACAGCTTTTGTCTTGTCTTTTTGTCCTGTCTGATTGAGCCATTTATTTTCCACCTCATAACTCTCCTGCCTCTCTTTTGCTCAGATCACTACATAAACTATAGATTATGTCCTCCGTAAGTACTCTGAAGCACCTGGAATTATCTCTAACCAATCAGACGAATCACACATCTAGGCCACGGGTGGTCACTACCAACGGAACTCGAATCTTGTGCATTGCTGAACTTCGCGGTCAATTGTCCAACTTGAACGTCCTTGCAAGGAAGCATAATGCCTCTTGCATCATTCATTCTGGAAACTTTGGCTTCTTTGATTCAGGCTCTATTGGACGCATTTCTGTAAAAATTTTAAAGCAAATCTCTGTTTTTTCTCCTCTAATCGACCCCAAATCTCTTCCTCAAGACGCCGAAGAAATCAAACGCTCTCTATCACCAGATTCTTTGTCAGAGCTGCCTTCGTTCATCTCTGGCGTTTCCCGTCTCAATGTTCCTGTATATACTATATACGGTGCAGCTGAGGATTTGACTGTCATTGAAAAATTCCGTTCTGGCGAGTACTTTGTGCCCAACCTCCACATAATCGATGAGACTACTACTCAAGCTATCACTACACCTTCAGGCCATACTATTCGTCTATTTGGTTTGGGTGGATCCCTTGTGCTCCATCGCCTTTTTGACAACGGCGATGGCGCTTCAACTATAGCTGGCTCTCCCGGTGTCATGTGGACTACAGTATTACAAATGGGACAACTCATCACTACCGTTCGAAAGGCATTTGATCCTTCTGAGATTCGTGTGTTTGTATCCCACCCCGCTCCATCACGCGAAGGCTTGCTTGCTCAATTGGCCCTTGCGCTTAGGGCAGATTTCACAATCTCCTCAGGCTTACACTTCATCTACGGCTCTTCTTTCAATGAGTGTTCAGTATTGCCATCGTTTGATCACTACAAGGGAATCCTTGCTGCCTCAAGAGCTCAGTTCATGGAAGTGTGGAACGCTGTCAAGTCTCAACTTCTCGCACTAGTTGATTCTGAGCCTAAGCAAAAGCAGCTGCTGCTAACAGCCATTGAGGTTTTTGAGTCAATGCCTACCTCTCCTTCTACATCTCCTACGAATGGCACTTCTTTGGAAACGCCCGCAACAAATACAAGCGCTCTATTGGACTACATGGCGACAGCTTACAGAAACATGTGGCACTTTAATTTGTGCGACGCTGCCTTTGGCGCGCTGGTTCTTAATGTAATTGATGGACGCGTTGCAACAGAGTCATACTCGGAAGGATTCAATTTCCAATACCGCCGTCCAAACGCAAACAATACCACCTCTCCAGCTACTACCACGACATCCACTACCTCTCCATTGTCCATCAAGCCCAACCCAGCTGGATTGGGCATTTCTCCCCAGCTGATGAAATTCTCCCAAAAGTCTGCTGCACCCTCGCCGTTGTCCAAACCAACTAGAACTCTATTGGCAAAAACTAACAACGGTCCAGCTCTAGAAGGGCCTTCTGTAGCTTCGCCTGTCACTTCTACGTCACCTATAACCACTTCGCAAAAGACCGAAGAAGCAAAGGAACTGCCTGGCATTTGGATTGCCAATGGTCAAGATGGTGAAAAAGCAGTTAGAAATTTCTTTGCCGAAAGTGACCGAAAACTTATCCAGTCCATTGTCATCAAGGAGAATTACACAAACACTGAAAAGATGTTTGCTCTTGTTTATTTCTCTACTCCTGAAGATGCTGCTGCAGCTCTTGAGAATGTAGACAAAGAAGGGGCAAGAAAGGCATCTCTCATTAGATCGAGCGATTCCTCTAGCAATGGATTTTCGGGTTCGAGCTTTTCCCGCTCTAGAAGTACTTGGGGACCCTCTACTCGTGGCAGAGGCTCTTTTAGAGGTCGTGGCTCGTTCCGGGCTCGCGGCTCATCAAAGCCAATTGCATAATGCACTTAAAAAGTACTGTGTTTTCGTTTATTTTTGATTTATAGTAAGAATTGCTTCAAAGCAACCATTCTTTTATGTATGATCCATTTCAGCGCGTCATTCAAAACCTAACCCTATACGCGAGTATTTGTTTTCACCTCCAAAAGCCACCTTCAGAATCTTAACACCTCGTACAAAAACACGTATCCAACCTCTCAACAGAAATTACTACGACATAAGCTGCTTTGTGGTCAAAATATCTGGCCATAGTGATACAACCTTACGAAACAGCTTATGAGTTCAGAACCTTCGCCTGTGGGAGTCGTGTCTTCGACTGGCACACCTCGAGAAGAGTCTACCCCAGGCCCCAAGAAACACTACATCCCTAAACCTCAAACAAAAGAACAATATCAACTTCTTTTATTGGTACGCGATATAGCTTTGCGTAGATTTGATTCGGTTGCTAACACTACTGATTAGAGATGGAATGCTTTGCGAGCTCAGGGAGCGACTGCTCGACATCATACCGAAATGGCAGCTATTATCAGAGTTCTGAAAGAAACCAGTGAAGAGCAAAACACGTACCAGGCGCGTCTTAACTTGATGGCCAAGCACAAAGCTCAACACAGCAAGTCTGCGAGAAGCTCTGACACTTTGAGAGCTCAGATCCAGTCATTTCAACTCCTAGCGCGTGGTTTAGACGTTCCGGATTATATTCAAGAAGTCTTGGTAAACTCTGTAACCCCCCCTCCAACTGTCTCAGCTAAGGAGTTTTTTTCTCAGTCGCCTTTGCAGACTAGTTTTAGGCAGCGCCAGGAGCGAGCTAAATTGCCGCCACCGGGCGGGTTCCAGCCTGCCCAGTCAGTGACTGGTCCATGCGAAAAGATAATATCTAATCGCATCACTGCCCGCATAACTGAGCTGGAACGGTTGCCTGCCAATCTTGGTACCTTAAACGTGAACAATATTGATCTTGATCCAGCCTATAAAATCCCGGTAGACGACGATGAACTGAAACTCAAAGCAGTACTCGAATTGAAGGCTTTGTTGCTTTTGACGAAACAAAAATCGCTCCGTCAACATATTGTGTTCAATCTGGCAAGCAAGTCTGATCCCATCTCAGAAAGTATGAATATGCGATTCTCTAATCGCAGAATTAAGGTTCACAGCGCTCACGAGCTTCGTTTAACAGAGCAACTTGAAGCGCAGCAACGAATGGATAGGGAGCGAAGAGAACGGCAAAAGCACGTATCTCACATAACTGCCATACGCACTCAAGCCAATCAAGTCAACACTGACACTTTGAACAAGCGATACAAGCGCCAAAACTTTGGAAGAAGCATAGTGAACTCGCACTCCAATATTGAGAAAGAGGAGCAAAAGCGTGCAGAGCGAAATGCCAAACAACGTCTTGCAGCTCTGAGATCAAACGATGAGGAGGCCTACATAAAACTTTTGGACCAAGCAAAAGATACGAGAATCACTCACTTGCTTCGCCAAACCAACTCTTTTTTGGATTCACTGGCTCAGGCAGTCAAGGTTCAACAAGCAGATGTGTCTGCTCCCGAACCCGAGATGAACGACACAGACAAGGAAAAAATCGATTACTACAAAGTTGCTCACCGAGTCAAGGAGGAAGTCCACCAGCCGTCTATCCTTGTTGGAGGTACTCTCAAGGAGTACCAGCTTAAGGGATTGCAATGGATGGTTTCGTTGTTTAACAACAATCTTAACGGAATTCTAGCCGATGAAATGGGTCTTGGAAAAACCATTCAGTCTATCT
Organism: Geotrichum aggregatum; assembly: GCA_030564925.1. Lineage (NCBI taxonomy): Eukaryota > Fungi > Ascomycota > Dipodascomycetes > Dipodascales > Dipodascaceae > Geotrichum > Geotrichum aggregatum. The sequence continues at coordinate 37,793 of JAJMAH010000086.1, read as the reverse complement.
CTCTGATAACGTACCTTATTGAAGTCAAGCGCCAGCGTGGCCCTTTTTTGGTTATCGTGCCTCTTAGTACTCTCACTAACTGGACTTTGGAATTTGAAAAGTGGGCCCCTAGCGTCAGAAAAATTGTTTACAAAGGCCCATCTGATGTCCGCAGAGTTCACCAGGCTCAAATCCGCTCTGGCGAGTTTGAAGTGCTCTTGACGACGTTTGAGTATATCATTAGAGACAGGCCTATTTTGGGTAAGATCAAATGGCTTCACATGATTATCGACGAGGGTCACAGAATGAAAAATGCGCAGTCCAAGCTGTCAGTTACGTTGACCACGTATTACTCAACAAAATTCCGTCTTATTTTAACAGGTACGCCTTTGCAAAACAGTTTGCCCGAACTGTGGGCTCTGCTAAATTTTGTACTTCCCAAGATCTTCAACTCTGTGAAAACCTTTGACGAATGGTTCAATACGCCGTTTGCCAACACAGGTGGGCAGGACAAGATCGATCTGACCGAGGAAGAAAGTTTATTGGTTATCCGGCGTTTACACAAAGTATTGAGACCGTTTTTGCTGCGTCGTCTTAAGAAAGATGTCGAGAAGGATCTACCTGACAAGGTTGAAAATGTCATCAAATGCAAAATGTCTGCGCTCCAGACGAAGCTTTACGATCAAATGATGAAGCACAATGTGTTGTTTGTGGGTGAATCTTCTAAGACGGGTCTCAAGGGACTCAATAACAGAATCATGCAACTCCGAAAAATTTGCAACCATCCATTTGTGTTTGAAGAAGTAGAAGCTCTTGTCAACCCTTCGAAGATCACAAACGACAATTTATGGCGCGTTGCTGGAAAGTTTGAACTCCTTGACCGTATTCTGCCCAAGTTCAAACGCACAAACCATCGAGTCTTGATGTTTTTTCAGATGACTCAAATTATGGACATCATGGAAGACTACATGCGTTATCGTGGACTACAATATTTACGTTTGGATGGTAGCTCTAAAGCAGATGACAGATCTGAGATGCTTAAACTGTTCAATGCGCCAGACTCGCCCTATTTTGCCTTTCTTCTCAGTACTCGTGCAGGAGGACTAGGTCTAAATCTGCAAACTGCGGATACGGTCATTATTTATGATACAGATTGGAATCCGCATCAGGATTTGCAAGCACAGGATCGTGCGCACAGAATCGGCCAAAAGAACGAGGTTCGAATTTTGAGACTAATCACCGAAGCATCTGTGGAAGAACTAATTTTAAGCCGTGCACATGCCAAGCTAGAAATTGACGGAAAAGTTATTCAAGCTGGTAAATTCGACAACAAATCTACAGCGGAAGAGCAAGAAGCCTTCTTGCGGTCGCTACTGGAGGCCGAAGAAGCTAAACGCCATCAAAAAGACGAAGACGATGAGATTGACGACGAAGAATTGAATGAGATTTTGGCCAGAAGTGAAGAGGAAGCTTTATTGTTCAATGAAATGGACAAGGAACGTAATGCCACTTCTGAGTTTGGTAAGGATAAACCTCACGACCGGTTGATGAGCATGGACGAGCTACCTGATCAGTATATGAAAGACATTGTCATTGAGCCTGTACGGGAAGAAGTTCTTGGGCGTGGGGCGCGTGACCGTAAAAGAGTATACTATGACGATGGACTCACAGAAGAGCAGTTCCTTGAAGCTGTGGACAAGGATGCGGACTCACTCGAAGCTGCTATAGCTCGCAAACGTGCACGAGACGAGAAGCGTTTGGAACGAAAGCTGACCAAGCTTGAAGAAGAAGAACTTGAAGCCGAAGTCGAAGATGGTACAGAAGAACGCGGAGAAGAGCTCGAAGAGCTCAAGCCCATAAGTATCAAACGAAAGCGAAGCAGCCGCAAATCATCAGTAGCTCTTGTCGACAACACAGCTGATAGCGAAGAGCTGCCTGTGTCGAAAAAACGAGCAGTCAGCGCTGTTGCCAAAGGCGTTTCTAAACAAGAGGTCAAGTCAGCTGGGCTTGAACTGATTAAATCCATTCAAGACAGTACCACAGAGGATGGCAGCCGCACAAGAAGCGACTTGTTTGAAACTCTTCCTGACCGCGAGGACTATCCCGACTACTACGAGGTGGTCAAAAAGCCAACAGCGCTGGATACAATTTTGGCGCGCGTCGAGCGTAGCGCCTATAAATCCTTCCAGGACGTGCGTGATGACGTTTATCTCATGTGCGAAAACGCGTTCACGTACAATGAAGCTGGGTCGGAGGTTTACGAAGACGCGCAAGCAATTAAAGAGCTGGCTAAAGAGTGGTGGGAGCGAAATGAAAAGGCGCACGAGAGCGTCAACGCTGGTCGTGATGCAGAAGCTGTTCCTGCTACTGTCGAAGAGACTAAGACGCCAGTAGTCGGTCGTCGCAAATCGCGCAGAGGCAAGTAAACTTTTTTATTTATCCGTCTACATATCAATATTACTCCAAGTGTTGAAAATCTGCCCGTTCCTTCTCAGCATATATGAACTGGCCTCGGCAAAAATCTACTGGTAATCAAAAAAGTAAGAACCACTCGATTTTGGCAGAAACAATATAAATACAAGAAACTTTTTATAATGCTAAAACGTTGTCAATAAAAACGGAGAGTAGTTTGTTTACTCCTCATCTTCCTCCTCCTCGTCGTCAGAAAGGACAAGGTTGAAGAATCTGAGCTCGTAGACACCACGAGAAGCGGCAACAACACGGAGCCAGTCTCTGAGAGAGTTCTTCTTAAGGAACTTCTTAGTAAGGTACTTGACGTACTTTCCAGAGAACTTGGTCAAAGAAGTGATGGTGATCTTGTCACCCTCGCGGGTGACGGTGATGAGATCACCAAGGGAGCCGGTGCGACCCTCAACCTTGATGTGCTCAACAAGGAACTTCTCGAGAGCAGCAACATCAACGATCTCGTTATCGGCGTTGGCAACGGCGTTGATAACGTACTTCTTGGCAACCTTAAGCTGCTTCTTTGAGGACTTCTAAATCAAACAGAAAAAAGGAGAATGGTTAGCAAACATGTCTACTGCTTCAATTTTAACAGAACAAGTTGGAGCACAAAAAGTTCAGAGCAGCAAAACTGTTTGCTCGTAAAGGGAAAAGAAACAGATAAAAGAAGAACATACGACGGGGGCCATTTTGAAATTAGTTTGTCGAGAGGAAGATGAGTCTATACTGTCGAAGAGGTTGAGGAAAAAGACTGAGGTGAAAATAAAAAACGGTCAGTATGAAAATGCTGCCCTAAAATTGTTTGGGATGAAATATTTTATGTACTGAATATATGGGTCTGCTAGGATTATCTACTTCCTATTTTAGTTTACTGTGACTGTGCTGGGAGTACACGGCTGTGTGATGCGGGCAAGGGACAGCAGTCGAGAAGTCTACATGAGCGAAGTGAAAATGGCGTTTGTGACGCAGGTTTTATTTGCATTTACGAAGCGTAAACAGAAGCATAAAGAAGGGAATTGAATAGTCAAATTGGCGTGTATTCTGACTGCCCATCACTGGCTTGTAGAGCCATTATTATGTAGCTATCTTAGTATCTCAGTACTATTTTCTGGTTTGAGCACAAGCCTGTAGTGTTCAGCATAATACGCACAGCAATGGTATTGTCTTCTGGAACTCAGCTATAGCGAACGTCTATGACAGCTTTCCTATTTTTGAAATCTCTCTGGGTCTACTGTTGCTTGTCACCACAATTTTTTCAAGGCTAATTTAAGCGAGCTCAAACCCCAGCCCTTGCTCATTACTCCGTTAACGTTCCAGGCTTGGGCGTAATAGAAGGTTCTTTAGATTCCCCACCATATGTTTCGACGTTTTTCTTTCTTTCAGTCTATTTTGTACTCGGAAAGTTTTATTGCGCCTGATTAATATTGTTCTTATCGATTACCTGAGAACCTCTTTTAGAGTAGTAGACCTGCTTGAGAGCGATAACAGACTTGTGTATTGTGGACTCTAAATAGAAGCTCCATATCGAGCAAAGGCAGACAAAGGTCGTCCGTTACTGCCGATTTTTTACTTGAAGAGACCTTATTCAACATACCAGTACATAGATATTGGATCACTACTTATACCTTCGAGAACGCTTTTGTAATACTCAAAGCTAAGTGTCTTGATTGCGGCTTTTGGTAGTGACCTGGCCTCTCTACAACTAGATTTCTGATTATGAGTTATATGATAAATTCCCGAAATGTCTCTCCCGAAGACGACTTGGACGATGATTTACTCGAGTTCAACTTAGGCGACAACAAAACAGACAAAAGCGACAACATCAAGGCCGACAGTCAAGATCATACAGGCACAAGTGTTACGCAGGGTCCAGATGTTGTCCACCATTCGCTCGGACGCACAGTCGACAATGCCTCTACCCCCGAATCTAACATACCAGCTCCTAGCGTCAGCCCTCGGCAAGAACATATAAACAGGCTTCAGAGAAAGGAAGAGTTGGACAAAACGCCTCTCGGGAGCAAAGGATATAATCACAGCAAGACAATTTCTATTGAAGAAGACAAAACTGGACCTAGTAGAGGTTTCTCTGGGGGTGCGTTTGGCTTGTCTCAAGGTGATGGTAGGCCTGCTGTTACTACTCCCACTACGGCAGTGTCTGACGAATGGCAAAGCATGCCTACAGTAGCTAGCTACGAAGTATACAATGATAAAGGTGATAAAGTGGTTGTTCGACACGATGACTACGAGGCTGCGCAAATTGAAGCAGAAAACTCAGATGAAATGGAGCTTGGAGGCTCAAAGTACGGGTATACGCGTGTCACATTGGATGAAGACGCTAAAAGTGTCAACTCGATGGATGAAAACACGGAATTTTTATTTGATGAGGACGAGTTTAGCCGTAATCCGCTAGCCCAACTCAACGCTACAAAGCACATGCTCACAGAAGGCCAACGTATCGCATATGTTGGCCTATGCAAACTTGCTATAAACGATCTTTCCAAACAGGTGGCAGAACTGCAAGGATCAAAAAAAATAACGAAAAAGTTAAGTAACGCACAGGCCGCCATTTCGAAATGGGCGCAAACGATGATGATGAGGTTGTATTCACACATGGATATTTCGTCTGACGGTAAGTGCCCAATGATTTTTTGAATGTTTTGTACTAACTTAATAGAACAACTCATGATTGAACAGCTATCCGCTCATGGAGTGCTACCTATTGACTTAGCACCGTCGCTTATGAAGTTTGCTAAAGTAAAGAACCCTTTGCATAAAGGCGAATCACAAAAAAGTGAGCCTATCCACTCAACTGGGTCCGCCATGCCTGAAGACTTACATGTTGAGAGCCCTGAGAAGTACCAAAACCAAAACATGGTCGACATTGATATTCGGTGGACCATGCTGTGCGACCTGTTTTTGGTTCTCATTTCGGACTCAACCTACGATGCGAGGTCCAGGACTTTGCTTGAACATGTAGGAGAATGTCTAGAAGTGTCTGGCCTAGATATAACAAAGTTTGAAGAAAAGGTGACGAATGCCTTAGAAATTGAAGAAGCATCCGAGCAAACTTGGAAAGGAACCGAAGTCATGGAAGCTCGCAGAAAAAAATCATTGCGCAAGAAATACATGTACGTGGGTATGGCAACCCTAGGCGGTGGGCTTGTCCTGGGCCTGTCGGCCGGACTTCTGGCCCCTGTGATTGGCGCCGGGTTAGCAGCAGGGTTCACGACAATCGGCGTCACAGGAACCTCTGGATTCCTGGCTGGCGCTGGTGGCGCTGCTATTGTGACTACTACGGGTGCTGCATTTGGAGCCAAGATTGGGTCGTCAGGTATGAACGCACGTATGGGCCATGTGCGAACTTTTGAGTTTAGGCCCTTGCATAACCACAAGCGAGTAAATCTGATAGTTACTGTTTCAGGCTGGATGCTTGGAAAAGAAGATGACGTGCGGCTGCCTTTTTCCACCATAGATCCTATCATGGGGGACTTGTACTCTCTGCTGTGGGAGCCTGAGATGCTGCGTTCGATGGGCCAGACAATCAATATCCTAGCAACTGAAGTGCTAACTCAAAGTATCCAGCAGGTTTTGGGTCAAACCGTTTTAATAGCGCTCATGGCTTCTCTGCAGCTACCTATGGCGTTGTCAAAGCTAGGATATTTGTTAGACAATCCGTGGAGTGTGTCACTAGATCGTGCTTGGGCGTCGGGCCTGGTCCTTGCCGACACGCTGATCAAGCGTAATTTGGGTGTGCGACCGATTACGCTTGTAGGGTTTTCGCTCGGAGCTAGAGTCATCTACTCATGTCTGGTCGAGATGGCTCGACAGGGCGTTTACGGTTTGGTACAGAACGTGTTTTTATTTGGTGCTCCCATTGTAGCTAAAACCGATCAATTTGTTCTTGCACGATCAGTAGTGCACGGTCGGTTTGTTAACGGATATTCACGTAAGGACTGGATTCTTGGGTACTTATTTCGAGCCACAAGTGGAGGGCTGGGCCGCGTTGCAGGTCTTGCAGCGGTGGAAAAAGTTGCAGGGCTGGAGAATTTTGACTGCACTGACCATGTGGTTGGTCATATGGGGTACCGTAAGGCGATGCCTCACCTGCTAAACGTACTTGGATGGGAGGTATTGAGCGAAGATTTTGCGGAGATTGAGGACCCCGACCCTGAGCAGCATCGGGAGCAGCAGCGGCGCTTGATTGAGGAGTTTGCTGAAGTGCGCAAACAAATGGAAGAAGAAGAAGCAGAGGGAAGTGGGAACAGTGGAACCAGTGGCAAAACTAGAAAAAAGAAGAACAAAAAGGGCTTGTTCGGGTGGATAAAGCCAAAAGAGAGAGAACTTTGGGAAATGTACGATCGCGAGTTGGACGCAAACCACAAGGAAGATGATGAAGTAAAGGAAAAAGAGAAAAGGAAAAAGGAAAAGGAGATGAAAGATGCTGGCAAACAATCTGAAGAAGGCACTGCAGAGAAAGAGGAAGAAATCACCATGTTGTTCGATCTTGATGCCATCAAAGAAGAACTAGCTGAGCTTGAAAAAGAGCCACCTACAATTTCTGCACAGGATGGTGTTTCCAGCATCAATAATAAAGGTGCTAGCGCTAGCAATAGCATGCAACCTAACGAGTATGTTCCTATAGGTACGCCAGTGCGACGGTCAACGAGCAGCTTCCGAGGCACATCGGAAGACGATATAGAAATGTCCTTTGATCCATTTGAAGACGATGAGCGTGAGCGCAAAGGAAGGCCCAATCCTATTAGATTAGGTATGGGCAATCGCGTGAATTCAGCATCATCCCAACCAACGTCGGCCACGAACCCTCGTTATGAGCAAAATCATGGTCACAAAAAATCATACAGTGATCAAATACCATTGACAGATGGGCTCTTACAGTCGTTGGCGCCGGCTGTTGCTCGAGGAAGCAATTCTTCTCTGTCGGGCTCGTCGCGGCCGAGAGATTCAAGCAAGCAATGAGTGTCAGTTGTATTATCGATGGTGGTATATTTGAGATCAATTCATTGTACCTGTATTATTACGACTAAGCTTGTAAACGGATTTTTTGATCTTCTATCGTCTCATGTAGCGAAACCAAGCCATATTTATATATGTTTATATTTATTTATTCAATTTATTCAGCTTATTTATTACAAACAGTCCGCATCAACCTCAACCTCCTTAAATGATACACCTTCTTTGGCACATTCTGCGATTGTTGTTACCGATATTCTCGCAGAGTGTAAACGTACAAGGAAACTGCAAAATAAAATGACAATAGCATGCCAAGCAGTGTTCAATAATTAGAGTAAAGTCGCCCCCAAAAAAATAGTTTCATTCATTGTTGGGCATAAATTTGACGGTACGGCTGAATCCTTAGAACGCCAAACTTATAACGGATGCTAAAGCCACTAATAGAGATACCACTGGCAATATAGACTTTGACATTAGAGGCCAGTGAAACGCTATGAAGAAGAAACAACAGAAACCTTGCGTAACTAAGTACGAAATTGATTATACCAGTTTGAGGAAAGAATGCTGGCATATACTCAATATACTACATTTAACAGAATTACATGAGCTGCAGTTGCACTTGCCCGAAAATGTACACACGCTGGTATCAGACTTCTTGAAAGACTGATGCAATGGTTTGCAAGCTCAAAGAAGGAAAGAACAAAAGTAGATTGAATACAAAAAGGACGAAAATGAATAGAAAAAAAATTTGCCGAATGGACTTTAGATAGAGATTTCTCAAAACGATGACATAGATGAACAAAAAATGCTCTACATCTATCCACTTGGTTAACCCAAAATTCCGTTCAATTGAAGGTTTTCGATTACCAGAGAATCAATATCAAGGTCTCGTGTTCAAATACAATAGAAAGCAACGACAGCAGGTATCTGCTGCAAACGTTTCTCGGTTGGTATAAAACATGCATTGGGTAGGCTATAAGGGTCGCTTTGCAAATTTTTGCCCATTTCCTTGAGTCCGAGAACTGTAGCTCATGACATTTTTGTCTTGTATAAATTGCGCGTTTCTAGTAAGGGTGCTGTTGTGTCCTCTCAATCAGACCTCTTAATTTAACGAAGTCCATGAACACGCTAGTGTTTGGGACAATAAGAAGTGGAAACTTCCCATCTATCATCGATTTCCACGAAACAATAACGGATCCGCATTCTCACAGAAGTTTTCCCTCTTGAAATTTTTACTATCGCCAGACTGTTCGAAACTAGTACCAAACAAATCGTTGTCAACAAACAGACTCTCGCTCTGAGCATTCCCGTGATCAAACTAGAAGGCAAATAATCGGAGGTTTGAGTGCTGCAATACTCGGGCTCGCAATTCGTTGTAGTCAATGGATATGCGCTTGGGATCAGCAAGTATGAAATCTTTGATGTTGGAGGTATCAACTCGATAGCATATTTGGCACAGGTTTGAGCCCCAGCTCTTTATTATGGAGGCAAGAAAGTCAGGGTCCATCCTATCTTCTGCTGGCTCTAGTATCAAGTCACACTCGAGGTTTTCAAGCCCATAGAAGTAAGTTGAAAACAGCTCGTACTCAGATCTGTACAAGTTTTTTATACTGAGACTTCTGAGGCTTTGCGCGTTTGACTGCAGTAACCTGTAAATTATGGGCAAAAAAAATGTTCCTGACCGAATCGCTCTATGCGTAGTTCTAAGAAATTGCGAAAGTAAAGAGTTTGTCTTGCATGACCATCTCTCCAGAAATGCATATATGTTCCCAGTGTAAGCGTAAGGGTGGTGACGCTGTCGAACACGCGATACTTTTTTTCTTCCTCTTCAGAATTCCTTCCTGGATAAAATAAAAAGTTCCAGCTGCATTTCAAAATGCGGAGAGATAATGGGATCCAGTCAAATGTTATTATTTTTTCGTATCGCACCCGACTCAAACCCAAGTATGTTTTTTTCGAGTTTTTGCATAAGAAAGAGACAAATCAGGTGTGTAAGCATGCTACATAGATAGGCTTCGCAAGTTCACTAGTTGGTAATCTCTGGTCGTAGAACTACTATCATGAGGGACCAAATCAGTAGACCTAGAGAGCACGGGCGCTAATCCCGAGTCGCTAAGATTATCCTCGTAATAGGGATCAAAATCAGTATCCATAATGATATCTGTAACGAAAGGAAGCAAACTGAGAGAGTCTAGAGAATCGAAACATGAAAGCCTTCCGTTAAATTTATTTCCAACATTGTCGCTCGTTACTATTCTCAAGCTCAAACGTATCCATGTTGTATAACTTGACAACTTTTGTGAGAGGTCTTTGTGCACCTGCTCAGTTTCAGCACAAATAATCAATTCCATAGCCAAATGTTCCAGTGAGGGCGTTATTTCTGGATTGGCAAGCCTTATTCCTTGCAGGTAGCTGCGCCATACTGAGCCACTAACAAAGTCTTTTCTAGTTGCGTCTGGAAACCAGAGGCACAAATTCAGGCCAATCTGTAGAGTCTTGACATAAGCAAGTGCTGATTTGATTGGACTTATTGTCGTATAGATCTCGCTTTCAACAAAGCATTCAGAGCGGCATATGAGAGATAAAAACCCTTCCCTGAAACCTGGCTTTCGTAATTTAGAGAAGTAAAACTTCTTTAATGTTGGAGGAAGTGGATACTTGTATTTTGAAATGTCTACATAAAGCCACTGCCATATAATTGGAGTGAGGGTCGTTTTAATGCTTCTGCAAGTTGCTGAGAGATGAAGTGCATCTATCTGTGCCGAAAGCTACTGGTCGTGCCACAGGAACAGATTGGCAACCGTATGTTAATAACTCAAGTAATGGGAAGTAGGAGAAAGTACTTGCTGAAGAATCTCTTGCAGTATCTCCACAGGCAATAGCTGGAGCATCTTCACGCGTACAAGAAGGCCGCAAACCTAGATAGCCTACTGTGAACAATGGCGAGCGCAATGAATTTCAAGTATAAAACCCAATGCAGAATACCTTGGTGCAATGAAATAAGATGCAAACGAAGTTTAGAAAGGTTTCCAAGGCACATGCTTCATCCATTGTTTTAACGATTAAGAGTCACCAGCAAACCTCACCAATAAGAATGGCTCTCATCAGCTATACCCTCAGTAGAAAATTGCTGCTACTGTTGAGCTGTCACCGCCTCTCTTCATAGATTTGCAAATTGCGACAACTATCATTAGTAGTTTATTTTGCGCGTTTTTTAAATCCAGATGGTTCGGGGATACAGCCGCACCAGCTTATTCTGTAGCCTAAACACAAACTGTGTGCCATTTTTGATTATGTGTCATGGAGATCAGGATAAGAGTGACATCTTTATTTGTGTCTGCTATGTACGCCTATAGTATGGCACTCTTACTCTTCAATTTTATTTTCGCTCTCAATGCTGACGTTCTGGTGTACAATTCTTGCTACTGTTTGATCGGTAGCTATTTTTTTAACTACCGTCCTTTTCTACGAAAATAAGAAAAATATATGACACTAGTCCACCTGGTTCGCTCAACTCATACTTATGCTGTGCTGAAATGTATCCATTCAGTCCGCTTATCACCAGTAATTCTGCTTTGTTTGCTCGACAATCTTTGATACGATACCGTTATGATATTACTAATCAAGTAGAAGGCCTAGCTTTTCAGAAGTTTGAGAGGTTATTTCATAGGCATTTTGGTGAACTCAATTCTTGCTACGCGTCACTTATTACAAAAAAATTGTAGACCCTCTATATTACTACGCCGATGGTTAAGGAATGTCGTATAATCTAGTTGGCAATGGTTTTTTCGTCAATTAGGTGTCTTCGATTTCTGGCGTGCAGAGCTTTTTGTTTGTTTTACAGATGTGACTTGGTTGGCAGTTAGCACTGACTATCTGAACAGTTAATTTATTGGCCTTCTTGCTATGGGAAATTTGCAAGGTGTGGGCGGCCAACCGTTAGAGTCCTAAGTTCTCTTTGCTGTGCCCCAATTTTAAGACAGGTGGGCAGTGTTCGAAAACGGCTTCTGCCAAAATTATAGTGCTTTTTGAGACCTCAGCCCTACCAATCCCTAGATGATTTTTAGGAGAAGCACTGTTAGAGTCATCATACCAGAAAAGTTCTGCTGAAAAGAGCTGTTAAAATATACAAACAATTGTATTTTTTTTGCAAGAAAACTTGCTTTGACGCGAGCCGTAACGGATTGCCATAGCCTGAATACTCTCAAAAAAGCTCTAAAACTATCATTATCAACATAGCAGTTAAAGGTTATTCAGTCAAAATATGACATTAGAAAAAATCGAGTTGGATAGGCACAATTGCGCCTTTCATTAGGAGTAATGAGTGATGCAGCTTTTTTTTCTCGCCAGCTTCACTCTCTTTCAGTCGCACCCGTTTGACTTTCGACGCATAGCTGTAAAATTACCCATTGATGCGCAGTACTTTCCATCTTTCCCTTACAGTAAAAGAGCTTTAATTTTGTTCGCATTATTTAGCGCGGTTGCGCTATTGCTCATAGCCAGCTGTATAATATTACCCAGTTCAGATATTCTTGCTAGCCGTCCATATATAGAACACACATGGGCGAGCACAATTCAAAGACTATTCACAGCATGTCTGATGAAATACAAACTTGCAAGAAGGTGTTAGAGAAAAGCAAAGCTTCATTTCTGCTGCAAGATTGCACCTTGATTACTTCCTGTAATGCCACTCACAACATTCTTGCCATACAACCATAATTGTGCAATCAGATCTTCTCACAGAGCTCTTACAGTTGACGAACAAATCGAGGGCATCTTCTTGAATTGCTAAAGACTTTTGATACCTCCAATTACTTATTTGGTTTTGTTATATCAGGCCAAGTAATAAATGGCGAGACATACACCCACAATTGGCTCACTTGAGCTGTGTTTTCGTTATTGTGCTGTAACTTGACACGCTCAGTCTGTTGAAGCATATCAGAACACTTCACACACTTAAGTCACTTCAGCGATGAGCAGGATGAGGAAGTGTCAGAAATCTCTATTCAGTCCATTAATGTTATCAAAAAATTGCTTATGAAAGGCATTTCTAGCCTGTGTAATTTACAGTATCATTGAAAGCGAAAATCCAATTTTTCTTCAGAAAGGCATATCTGACTGCGTACTCCCCAAACGTTTGGACATCCTAAGAAACACAATCTAAAAAAAATAAAATGGAATTTGCAGTTATTATATCATGTAAGACTCAGCATTATTGCATAGTTAGTAGTTAATTATTAGTCAGCAGTTACTCTACCTTCAACCAACCACCGTGCAGGGAATAATCTTCCCGTGTTTTTTTCACTGCCTTTCTCTGCCTCTTCTTCTCACGACGAACCCTTTCACTACCTTTACCCTCCACCCTCCACAACAAGCCTACACAGCCCACACAATGCGATTCACTCGATTTCTAAGAAACGCCCAACAAGTGCTTGTTAAAGCAGAGTCTGGCCGTAAGTGTCAATGCAATTTGATTTTATTGCTTTTTTTGGACCCAAATCGTCGCATATCTAACCTTTTTCCTTCTAGGACCAACTGGTATCACTGGCCTCTACCAACACCCAAACCCCCGTCCTGCTTTGCTGGCCGTTTACTCAGCTACATTGACTGAGCTGGCAAATTTCCCTAAGGACTCCGTTTACCGCCAGTCGGTCGAGAACATGACTCTGGCACGTCAGAAGATTGTGGAAGGTACAGAGGTGACCGAAGTCATTGAAAAGAAGATCGGATGTGGTCTCATAGAAGAAATTCTTGTCCAGGCTGGTGAGGAGTTTGAGCTGGTCAAGAAAATGGCAGTGTGGAAGCCTTGGGAAGAGCTGGAGGAAAAGCCCTTAGAAGATCAATGGAGATACTTTGAGCGAGAGTAAAAGTACATGTAATAAAGCAATACACACACACATAACACACAACTGACGAACTTGAATATAAAAAAACTACACGACCTTACAATAAATATCTCAACCTAGCAACACTTGCTACCCACTCCACCACTCGTACCCTGATTAATGTTCAAACTTCCCCCGTTGCCGCTGCTGCCACCCACAGCGTCGCCGTTGTACATGTTCTCCTTGATCCTCCTTGCTAGTGAGAAGAAACTCTCCTCCACATTGTCGTTTGATTTGGCACTAGCTTCAAGGAATGGGATTCCAAGCTCGTTCGCCAACTCTTGTCCCTGTTCAGTACTGATTACCCGGCGGTCCGACATATCCGACTTGTTTGCAATCAAAATCATGGCCACACCCTCGGAAGCGTGCTGCTGCACATTGGCGTACCAAGATTGAATATCTGAAAGGGCTTGTTAGTAAACTTACTTGCCTGTGTTTTGTACGTTGCACTTACTCTTGAAACTCTTTTCGTCGCATACGTCGTACACCAGCAGAATGCCCATTGCGCCCCTGTAATAGGCTGTCGTGATGGTCTTGAACCGCTCCTGGCCGGCCGTATCCCAGACCTGCAGCTTAACCTTCTTGCCGTCAAGGTCAATTGTACGGATCTTAAAGTCAATGCCAATAGTCGTAATGAAACTGGGCGTAAACTGGTCGTCGCAGAACCGGAGCAGAAGACACGACTTGCCGACGCCTTAGCTCGTTAGTACAATGTTAACCATAATATGAGTCGCCCGCCACCACTCACCCGAGTCGCCAATCAGCAAAAGCTTTATCAGTAGGTCGTAACTGCGCGTAGTAGCCATTTTATCTAGAGATGGGTCGCTGTGTTTGGTGGAAGGAGAGGTTAAGGAAAGGTCTTCAAACAGGGTTGCTGGCAAAGGAGAGATGACTAAGCACAGGGTAACAATGACTATTCCATTCACACAGGCAATAAAATCTTTTTCACTCCCTCTCCACCACAATCTGATTCACCCCTATCCAGCCTGTCCAGCCTGCCTAACCTGCCGCCATAATGCCTACCGTTTCCGTTGACAAGGAAGATTTGTACAAGTCTCTTGGGTGAGTGCTTTTCAGCAGATTTCTTTGCTGTTTCGCAGACCCAGTGCTAATCTATAGACGCTCGTACACCACTCAAGAGTTTGATGAGCTGTGCTTCGAGTTTGGAATTGAGCTCGATGAGGATGTAAGCAATTGGTTTTTGGGATACTCACCGTTGTACTAATCTTTAGACTACCGAAGAAGCTGAAGCAGCTGGCGAGCGTCCTCAGCTAAAAATTGAGATTCCTGCTAATCGTTATGATATGCTCTGCTTTGAGGGAATCTCACGGGCTCTTAATATCTTCCTGGGTCGCGAAAAGCTCCCCCATTATAAGTTATCTGTTCCTGCCAAAATCATAGAGTTGACTGTGCAGCCCGAGACAGCCCAGGTCCGTCAGTTTGTTGCCGGTGCTGTGCTCCGCGGAATCAAGTTCGATCCTCGCAAGTACGAGTCTTTCATCGCTCTTCAAGATAAGTTACACACGAATATATGTAGACACCGTTCGCTGGTAGCTATGGGCACGCACGATCTGGATCACGTCAAGACGCCCATCACGTACGAAGCCAGGCAACCAAAGGACATTAAATTCACACCTTTGAACCAAACCAAGGAGATGAATGGTGTCGAGCTTATGGAATTCTACGAGAAGGATAAAAATCTTGGTAAATATCTCCACATTATTCGCGACTCTCCCGTCTACCCTGCTTTCTACGATGCCGACGGTCACGTTCTCTCCTTGCCTCCTATCATCAACAGTGAGCGCACAAAGATAACTCTAGAGACAACAAACGTTTTTCTCGATCTCTCCGGTACCGATAAAACCAAGATCGAGGTTGTCGTAAACCAGCTTGTTGCCATGTTTTCGCAGTACACTTCCGAGCCTTTCACCGTGGAGCCCATTAAGATCATATCTCCACACAACAATGAGTCTCGAATTTCTCCCAACATCGCTCCGCGTGAGACTGTTGCCGAGGTTTCTTACATTAACTCTTGTTTGGGCCTACAACTGAAGCCACAGGAGATTTGCGATTTGCTGCAAAAAATGTCGCTTGAGGCCACTCCCTCGACCACTGATAAGGACATTATTGATGTGTCCGTTCCTATCACACGATCCGATATCCTGCACCAGTGTGATATCATGGAGGATGCTGCAATCGGTTTTGGCTACAATAACTTGAAGCGCACTTTCCCTGCTGATTCGTACACTATTGCAGAGGCCCTTCCGATAAACAAAGTTTCCGACATTGTGCGTCGCGAGGTTGCCATGTCCGGCTGGTCTGAGGTCATGCCTTTGATTCTGTGCTCGCATGATGAAAACTTTGCCTACTTGAACCGAAAAGACGACGACTCGGCTGTCCAGCTTGCCAACCCCAAAACGCTCGAGTATCAAGTTGTGCGAACGTCTTTGTTTCCTGGAATTCTGAAGACAATTCGTGAAAATCGTAAGCACTCGCTACCCATCAAGGTCTTTGAGTCGGCAGATGTCGTGTTCAAGGACGAGAAGCTGGAACGCAAGGCGTTCAACCGTAAACATTTTGGAGCTGTGTACGCCGGTCGCACAAGTGGGTTTGAGGTTGTCCACGGACTCCTCAACCGTACCATGAGCATGCTGCGTGTATCCTGGCTTGAGGACCCAAGTAAAAACCAGTCTAGAGGTTACTGGATTGCTCCCAACGCGGAGGAGACTTTTTTCCCTGGCCGTGGTGCTACAGTTTTTTTCAGATCTAAGGATGGTGAAAAGGAGGTGGCTATTGGGTCTCTTGGAGTTTTGCACCCAGATGTGTTGAGCAAATTCGAAATCCCATACGCTGCCTCTGGATTGGAGCTGAATCTAGAGGTTTTCTTGTAAACTTGCTATAGTACGTAGTTTTCTTGTATAGTTTTTTTCCCTAGCTATTTACTGTTGAGTAGAAAAGTAAATAACCTGAAAAAGAGGAGTAATTGAGTTCAAAGCGAGAAAAGTAGTGAAGAGATAACATGTAAGAAGTAGACATCGTTTTCGTAGTATACCATTTAGAGCCCAGTTAAGGTACAAGAAAATCAAAGAAAAGATTAAAGTTCAAACCTGATTCACTTTGATTTCTGGTACTGTTTC
Organism: Geotrichum aggregatum; assembly: GCA_030564925.1. Lineage (NCBI taxonomy): Eukaryota > Fungi > Ascomycota > Dipodascomycetes > Dipodascales > Dipodascaceae > Geotrichum > Geotrichum aggregatum. Next base: position 21,358 of record JAJMAH010000086.1, on the reverse strand, counting down.
TTTTTCTTTCCTATTCCAGTTATGTGGCGTGGTCAGCGTGGTACACGCCATATTGCCATATTGGCAGAAAGTACTAACACAAAATGCTTTCCGTAATGTCAATGCTGAGGCTTGAAAGTATATAGAAGAATTTTACCATGTCTGAGCATATCTGGGTTAGTAGCATGCTAGTGTTGTTCGAGTTATGGAAATCTAACTCTGCCAAAGTCTTGATTCGAAAAAAAAGCGTCACATTTATTCACGGTTAGAATTTACAGTTGCTGAAATCAAGCTTGATTCCCTAAACTCCGTTCCATTTTGGTATACTGCAGGGCTGCACAGCCGTACCCTCTCATGTGCGGCGAGAGTAGTGTTATTATATGATCAAAGGAGTTTGAACAGAAAATAGCATCTCAAAAATCCAGAGAAAGGATAGGATTGAGACGTCTCAGCTATAGTATTCTGCTTTGTAAATGCAAGTTAGTGCAGCGTTGACTTGAATACTTACTGACTTCCAATACTATGCGCTCTTTTGCTACCGTAGCAGATAAGTATTCATAAATAATGATTGCTAGATCATCCTGTTTCTTTTTTTTTTTTTTCTTTATTCATGTCGTTTATTGGTACAACAAGTTGGCTCTATACAGTTTGCCATTGATGAAGCCTATTTTTATTTTTTCTTGGGTGAGAAGCCAATTTTTTCAACTCCCCCTCCCTAAATAGAAATGTGTCACAAGTAAGAACTAGCTGGATTGACGAAAGTACCAACTCCCACGTAAAAACACTAAGGTCACAACACTTTTTCTTAATCATTTTTGTTTCTTCAACAGCAATCTCTCTTGGTTTTTAGAATGATATCTTTTCCCTTCTACACTCAGGAGTTGTCCTGTTCAGTTACTACGTTGTATTCTCTTGCCAGCCACTTTAGAGACTTACTTCCTGTTTTGAACCCTACGTAGCTAACTTTGTCTCTTTTTTGTATAGAGCACATGTTGTTCTTATTAGGTGCCTGAACTGTTTTTCAAGATTAGTGCCTTCAACTTCGCAAGATCCATAAACGCATGGAAAGTTGATTCGACGGTGAGCTTTGAAGGATGCAATTGGGTTTCCTTGTCACTGAACAACAAAGGGTTAGCAATAACACAAAAGTCTTTGATATCAAGATGCTTGCTATCGCTAGATAGCTCAAAGCTGTTTTTGAACAATTCATTGTCAACTAATATACTGTTTTTAGTAGACACAATATCGGTGAACAGTACTGCACAGGACTGATTGTTTGGATGGTACAATACTTAAGCCCGCAACACATTATAGTCTAGGGGCGTATATAATAAAATGCAATGATCCTCTTTTGCACCGTTATAGTATGTTCTGAATTCAGTGGTGTTAATTAGATAGCTAGCATGGCGCAAGTTTGAACCCCAGTTTCTTATCTTATTGGACAAGATTCACTGTGTGAATAATGATCTTTTGTCTTTACTCTTAGCCCATATTCGAGAATCTTGAGACCGTTAAAATGAGGCAAGACCAGCTCTAATTTGTGTTCCATAAAGAATTCTGCGGACATGTAAGACTTTGAGTGCTAGACTCCAGTAATCTGTAGAGTGAGTGAACATAAATATCTCTCCAGCTTTGGCTTTGCACTTATAGCTCTGTCAAGTTGCGGAAATATAAATTTTCATTTTCACGCTTTTGACTGTTCTGCTGTATCGATAAATCCAGTGTTAGTGAGGTCACGCTATCGAATATGCTAAATTTTTCTCTTCGTTTCCAGGGGGGCAGCAAAAAATTGCAAGTGCACTTCAAAACTTGAAGAGTCAACGGAATCCAGTCAAAGGTGATGAAAATCATCTTTCACGCTTCTCAAATCTAGATATATTAACTTAGTGTCTCTACAAAAGAGGGGAATAGAGAAATCAGGGCTTTCAACATAGTCTAGCGTAAGACATGTCAAGTTTACTAATCTCGAAATGCAAGTTTTAGAAGAGACGTTGTCCAAAGAATCAAGGTAATTAATAGTGAGGTGCACAACGAAAGGCGACAATCCAAGAAAGTGCAAATAGTCAATGTGAGGTGAATTGACATTGCACGTTACCCCAACATTCATGCCTGCTGGTATTTTTACGCTTAAGTTTATTCTTTGAGTAAAGGTGGATACTCTTCTGGCAAGATCTTTGTGCGCTTGTTCTGCCAAATGACGCAATCGAATTTTCAATATTAGGTATTCTAGCTTTGGAATCATCTCTGGAATAACAAGACTAATTGCTAGTAAGCATTTTTCAATTGTGAACTGCCTAAACATTTCCAGAGGGCAATTATTTGTGAGTTCCCAGGCCATGTCAATTTGGAGGGCTTGCACATAGACAAGCACCGATCCAATTGTGCTAGGTTTCGAAAAAAATGCCGGCGTATAGATGCTAGTCTGACCAAAATCCCTAGGATCGCAATTGCATTTGAAAAACGAGAATTCTCGTTTGGAGCTAGGGCGCTCTAGCTCTTGGACTTGACGATACCCTGATGGGATGACAGTTGAGTCATGTAACGAAAGGCAGAGATAAAGGTATTTCCATATGATAGGAGTAAGGGCCGTTCTTGTGGCTCTACTAGTCGTAGAAAAGCTAAGTACATCTCTTTGTGCCAACAATTGCAGCTCGGACCACATGCTCTCACAATGTAGTGCAAAATATTAGAAAGTTCAAGTAATTGACAGGAAAAAGCACATGGCGATATACTTTCTTGCAATGTCTCTAGAGGCAAGGCTTGAAGCATTCTGGATCGAGTGTTATCAGTCTAAGATGATCTGGGGTTTTGAATTTAAGCGTTGCGTGATCCGCCCCAACCCCAAACATCGTATAGCGTAAACTACCCAAAGAGTGACAAGTCAACATCGCGTAGAGCCAAAATCCACAATGATATTAGAAATTGTGCTAGCTACACAAACTGTATCAGAAAACAGCTATTAGCTTAAACAGCAACGGTGCCATAAATAAAAAAAAAAAAGATATAGCTGAAGAGAACCATTTTGAAAATTTGGCCAGCCGTTCTTATTGGTGAGGTTTACAGGTGACACCCTAACGTTAAAACAATAGATGGAGCGTGTACCCTAGAAATCTTTTTGAACTTCGTTTGGACTTTAGTTTGTGGCACCAAGGTTTAGTGCACTGGGTTTTATACTCACAATTCATTGCGCTCGCCATTGTTCACAGTTGACTATCTTGGTTTGCGGTCTTACTGTACGGGTGAATATGCTTCAGCTATTACCTGTAGAGATACTGCAAGAGATCCTTCAGCAAGTACTTTCTCCTTCTTCCCATTACTTGAGTTATTATCTAGATGTTGCCAATGCGCGCCTGTGGCGCGATCAGCAGCTTTCGGCACAGAAAGATGCACTTCATCTCTCAGCAACTTGCAGAAGCATTAAAGCGACCCTCACTCCAATTATATGGCAGTGGCTTTATGTTGACATTACAAAAAACGGAAATCCGGTTCGTGCAAGGAAGATGTTCTACTTTTCTAGCCTAGGAGACCCAAGTTTTAAGGAAGGGTTTTTATCCCTTAGATGCCGTGCTGAATGCTTTGTTGAGAGCAAAATTTATCTGCAAATGACCCCAGTCAAATCAGCACTTGCTTATGTCAAGACTCTTGAGATTGGCCTAGGTCTGTGCCTCTGGTTTCCAGACAAAAATAAGAAAGACTTTGTTGGTGGCCCAGTGTGGCGCAATTACCTGCAAGGAATAAGGCTCGCCAATCCAGAGATAACGCCCTCACTGGAACATTTGGCAATGGAAATGTACCTTTGTGCTGAAACCGAGAAAGTTTACAAAGACCTCTCACAAAAGCTGTTAAGCTATACGAAAAACATAGGTCTGAGCTTGACTGTAACAGCAGGAACAAATTTATTGAGTACGAAATTTTTGGGAAGCCTTCATGTATTGATGCCTTAGAATCTTTCGGCTTGTTGACTTTTGCTAAGGATGTTTTTGTGGTGGATGACTCGGCTGTATATCACCGGGCAGATGCCGACAATTTGGGATCAGGGAACCTGCTCTCTAAGTCTACTGATTTAGTTGCTCATGATAGTTGTCCTATAGCCGGAGATAACCAGCTCGTGAACTTGCAAAGCCCCTCTATACAAGAAGCCTACACATCTAACTTGCCTTTTCGTTTCTTTTGCAAGAACCCAAAGTTAACATACTTGGATTTAAGTCATGAGGAATATGATTTATCAACATCATTTGACTGGTTCCCATCAACTATCCACACCCTAAAATGCGGCTGGAACTTTCTTATTCTTTCTGGAGAAGATTTGGAAAAAGAAGAAAGAAAGCTTTGCTTGTTTGATAGCGTCACATCTCTTACACTGACTGGTTATACAAACTCGAGAGCAGGCTCTGCAAAGCGAAAATTTTGCTTTCGCAATTTGACAGAGCTATGTATAGAGAGCTGTAATTATACGAGATTTCCTTCTCTTATAATTTGCGAGTTGCTGCAGTCCAACACATCGAGCCTCAAAAGCTTCTCGACAAAATTGTGCAAGCCTCAGTTTGATCTTTTCTCACCTTACTTTGATGGACTCGAAAACCTTAGGCTTGGTATACAACCCGTAACTCTCGAAGATGTATCAAGTTCTGAATGCATTACACCAATACTAACAAGCTGGGGCCCAAGCTTGCGCCAGGTCGGCTATCAAATTGAAAATTTCTCCAGTGCGCATTTATCATCTTCTTCTACGTGCATCTCCTTTGACTACAATGAGTTGCGGGCTCGAGTCTTGGACCATCCAAATATCAAGTTTAATGCTGTGGAGTTTGGATATAGTTTGAACCACGACTTTAGGTTCAATTTGGCCTATTTGTTGTTTGGCACCAGTTTTGAGCAATCCGGAGACAATATACATTTTAGCGCTAAAGACTTTTGTGAGAACCCGGAATTGTCATGGAGCGTCAGAAACGATTCCAGCTCTGAACCTCTTTATCCTCTAAAACCTCTTTTCCAAGAAACTAGCGTCCTGATGAACTTTGATAAATTGAGGTACCTCATTGATAAGACAGAGCGGTTTGGCCACCATAGATCCTTTAGTGCGGAGCAGCAACAACGTGACAAACGAAGCTACGGCCCAAACTGAAGGCAATACGGTGTTTCAGTCAACAAACAATTCTTACAGAAGAGCAATCTGGATGAGGGTGGACAGTCAATAGATTTTTTAAAGGTCTTTTGTACCTTAACTTGAGCTGTTATCCAAATTATGTCAACAACCTGCCCAAATGACCCTAGAATATTTCCAAGTGGCATATAGCAGGGCAAAATACTCTATAAAAACCGAAGAGCATTGTTGAATCTATTAATACAAGTTGTGTTAATGAGAGAGACCCGAGAAAGCAATTGGGTTTAATATACTAAAAGAGGAGTGTGTGTAATATACGTCAGCTATACAATAAGGACGCACAAAGTATATCACACCTGAAGCTATATTGGTTCAAATACTTTGATCTGATTGAAGGAAAAAGAAATAACGAGTTTTGTTCCAAAAAATTACACATTTCTGAGTATATGATTGTTTTTGGTTTGTCTTCCACTGTTTTGTTTCTCTTGAAGAAAACCTTTGGCCTCTATTTCAAAGGACTTCTATTCCATCTCCTTGAGGTTGGCTGGATTTAGGTCTCTGATGGCCCTTGTTATGGCCGTTGGCTTTTGAATAGTGACTGAATAGAGATTGAGCGACACGATTGTAGCGGAAAGAACGTCAGATCTATAGGCAGAAGCTGAATGTTGTCACTGCCAATATTGCAAGTCCTATTTCACAAAGTCTTGGGCCTGGGCTGAAATAAATTTCACGTGTATATAACTACGTGGTAAGCGTGAGTCAGCTAATTATTATTAACTACTAGTGTAATACCAATATAATGCAGAAGAATTTCCATAAACTTGGATGAATCGCTCAAGGCTTGTGCGTGCGTAAAGTCGTGGCTCTAACGTAAATGGTGTGCGTGTGTATCGTTGTTTGTGGCTATGGCAAAGATTGCTGAAACCTCCACGGTCAGGTTCATGTCCTTATCCTTGTCCAAGCTTTTCCACTACATCCTATAGACCCCGCTTATCCAACTTCCCACTTTGCTCAAAGAGTCCCAGAATACTATATTGATGCGGCCGTAAAAAAAAAAAATCAGCCGAATCTCTTCTCCAAGCTTTTTGATTTATTTGATTCCTTTTATTTTCCAGCCACACACATATAATCAAACCATAGGTGGATCTAACATCACCTTGCCCGAATATGTCCTAAATAGATGTGGCGTAGACTCTTTTAACATTTATCTTCGAATGAGCGACGATTCGGAAAAGGACTTTTGTTTCAGCGTCAATAGAGATGGTATATACGGTGAAGCGCAGTAACTCTCATAAAAGCTAACGTTTGACAGCTACCGTATCTAGATTGATGAGCGTTTTCAAAACTCTGCCACTGACTCTAGTGCCATCCTACTTCTATGACCGTTATCCCATTGGTTTCAAGATCTCCAAGCAGGCCGGGTTCTTGACATCTCAGGGAGCTCTGCTGATTACCAATACAGCGGGCAACCGGCAGTTTTTAGCCCCAATTGATCTAGACAAATAATTTGCAAAGCAGGTATGGGAAAGACAACTGTTTGTTCTCATATGGCAGCCTAAAAAATTGCGGATATTGACGGTTACATCGCTTCTCATGGGATGGCTCTATGTTGACTTACCACAACATATAACCCCTACACCTAGGATCAGTCCCACGATTTTTTTCATGAGCTTATTGGACAAAATCATTGGAACTGATATCTTGGAGGATACTTCTGAAATTGATATTATGATCTGGCAGTGGGTTCTTTTTTTTTCGACCTTATCAAAGTGTATTTTATGTAGTTTTTTTTTTTCCTTGGACATATCAACTTCGACACTTTCGATTTATTCAAGTCTTGTAATATTTACAAAGAGATTTCCACAAAACTCCTTCTGTATCTTGGGTAGACTAGAACCCGCAGAACTATGCCAGGGGACTGGAGGGAAAAGAATTGTCTATACCGCGTTGATGCCGCTGATGGAATTGCAGCTGCTTATTAGAAGGACATACACAAAAGCTGCTTAATTACGGTGTCTTCCTTAACCCTGGCAAAGACTTTGATACTCCGTTTACTAATGTTGCAAAAACGTCTCCAAGTTGCAAGTTCTTGTTAAGCCCGCGGTACTTAAAAACGCTATTTAGGCCACTTTCGAATGAACTGAGGAAGAAGGATTTGACGTTCCTTCAGAAGAATGAGATTCTTAGGTCGTTCAGGAGAACGGGGCCCATGGATGGGCCACCGGCGATGCTGAAAGCGTATAAAGATAAAGAAACTTTGGGCTCTGAAAAAATCAAGGCGAACTGACCAGGACATTTACAGTAATATACTTTTATGTATTGACGAATTCGCGGTGTATATATTCTAAAGTCATTCATGGAGAACAGTATTTGTGAACATAGTGAGTCTGCAATTATCAGAGCCTCATGAAGAGCCACCAATTACTAAAAGAATCAGGAAAATCTGGAGAGTTTTTGGCACAGGTAGATGGAAAAGAAAACTGGATTGTTTATTTTACAAGGAGTTTTTGAAGAATTACACTAGTTCATGTATGTCTCAACAATTGATTTTACGAGTAACCATAAGACATTGAGCTCAAAGGTGAGTTTGATATAGCTGCGTTTCTTGAAGAATGAAAACAAAAATTTTTACATTACCTGTGAATTTATAAGACATGGCTTTATATGTCAAAAATAAGATCATTTGAAAGGATCAGAAGCCGTCAACAGTCACCTCATAAAACTCTGGACGCAAATCTAGTATAACAGACTGTAGTAACAAAACAAGAGTTAAGGTTCATAAGCTTTTTGAAAGCGGTACCTTAATCGATTTTAGACGAGGTCCTGAACAGCCACTAAATTAATTGCGATTGTCTGATTATCAGTGCCTTTTCATGATACCATAAATTTGCCAGGAATCTATTTTACGAGATCTATTTCATTGTTATTGAGAATTCAAGTATTTTTGAGAAGGAGGTTTCACGTCTCTCTCTCTCTCTCTCTCTTTCTCTCTCTCTCTCTCTCTCTCTCCCTCTTTCTCTCTCTCTCTCTCTCTCCCTCTTTCTCTCTCCTCAACCACATAGGTCTAAACTACGGTATAGACCAGTGTATCGGTACCTGAATTTGAGGGCTAGATTTAACGCAAAGCGAGAGACGAATATACGGACGCGCTCGCGCAGATTTTTCATTTTTCAACCTTCAATTTTCTACTTTTTCTCTTCAACTTTATGTAGATATGGTCCATGGGACAGACTAGAAATCGATGCTTAGCTGTACCCGGAATTGTCAGTCTGCACTGTCATTGGCGATCAATTCATGTTTGTCTTGATGCCTTTTTATGGCCTCGATTTCTGTTTCTACATCGACGTATACGAGCATTTAGCTAGAGTATAAACTAGTTTACTCGAGTTCGACTTGGGCTGTTGTATATCGGACAAAACAACCACAAGCAGTGTTAACTGGTCATGAAAGCTTTGCTTATAGCTGTAGACTACCAGTAAAGCCATGCTATGCACTGCTCACTACATGGTCATCATACGGCATACAGTTATACGACTCTAATGTATCCATGAGTACCTCACTGGCTTTATATTAGTTACCACAAGGACAACATACCGTGGGACTGAGTGAGAACTTTAAGAATTGATGGCGATGATGAGGATGCAACTGGCTGTTGATGCTATGAATGCTGCCAAATGACCAGGTCAAGCCTGTTATCTGTAAAGCAACACAGGTTTCCAAGGCCACTGGCTACCGCGTAGAGTACTGTGCAAGAGCTCATTCAGAGATAATTGTCTAGATACCTCAGAAGTGGCTTAGGAAAGCACCATCCGTGCAAATGCTCTGTGAATATAGATGGATTGAGCATACATACATCATGGCCATTTGCAGCATTTGAGGCTTAGAGGACAAGGCAAGCCAAAAGGTTAATCAATGAAAGGCAGAATCTGTGGCTGAGACAGATTATTTGTTTGCGGTAGTCCAGCTCTTTGATCAAGGTGGATGGATCAGTGTGTATTCAGTGTTTGACGTCCAGTATTCAACTTTCAATAGTCAGAGCCAAAAGTTGTTGCCGGATCGGGCAAGTATCCTGGCAGCCGAGACCAAAGGTATTGTGGCACTCGTAGCACACAGCACACAGTTCACAGCGTACAGTTCACAGCTCACTCCTGGTTTTTGTTAGGAGCTCTTGCTGTTCAAGCCAGCACCTTTTTCCTGAGGCTTCACAAAGCAGGCTTGGCGACAAGAGCGCCACGTCTTGGCTGGAGCAGATTTCTGCCCCTCATACCCCGCTCACTGGGTAGCCGATCTTGATCAACATCACCTCTGATGTCATTCTCGCAACCCACCATCTCGTAGTTGTCACAATGAGTGATAAGATTAGAACAGAATCAATCACGGCTTTCTCTAGAAAACAATAATAAAAAAGCTGAAATAAAGAAAAGAAGAAACGTAGAGAGAAGCGGAACGGACCATTCCTCTCAAAATTCCATCTCGGATTTACAGTGACAGTGGCCTCAGATCTTGAGAAAGGGCGCAATGCTACGCTACCGGATAAACAACAAGAGCAATGTGGTGACTTCATAGGGTCCAGAGAGTCGCCACTTTTCCACGTCACAACACATGTTGTTGTTGTTGTTGTTGTTGCAATCCGCTGCTACCGATTTCTAATCAAACCATGACGTGGCTGCAACAACGTCTGATTTAGCTTTATTTTTTTATTCTAAGCAGTACTAGTGTTTTGAGGACTTTAGGGATTCTAAGCACTCTAAGAATACTGGAAACACTAAGAATTCTAGGGATGGCAAGATGTTTTGTTGTGGATTTCACGGTTCCAATCAAGGCAGGGAGCTTTGCACGAAGACCTTGGCTACTCAATGATTGGTGCTTTTCTGGCCCCTTTGGGCCGTGTGCGTCTGTGCTGGTGCATGGGAACTCCCGCAGGTAATCATATAAACAAGCACAGAAATAGACACAAAAAAACTCGCATGTACAACGGGAGTCAGGACTATCAACCGCTCCATGGGAGTCCAGCTTTGTGACAGTTTCTGTGACAATTTCCATGACTATCTATTTCTGTGACAATCTCTATGACAATCTCTGCGACAATCGCGGTAAGATCTTTTTTCTCCCAAGCTCCATCATTTTCTCTTGCACTTTCCAGTCAAAGACGTGTCTCCTCTTTTGTCGTTATTATTATTTCTGTGGAGCCATGAATCTATAAAAGAGACCTTGTTCCGCCTAATTTTTGAGCTTTCTTTCATTCTTTCATTCTTTTGTTCTCCTGTTCTTTTGATTCACTGTTCATTGTCTTCAATTAGCAACTACGCCTGTTTCTACTACAGCATCAACCACTGACTACTACATCTTGTCTACACCTTACGACCCTCTCTCTACATTTACTATCAACCACTTCACCACTCAAAATGACCACTTTCACTTTTCTCGCTCAGGAAATCCAGTCTGTTCCTCTCAAACACAACACACAGGACTTCGTCGACCTTTGGGCTCTGTACCAGCAAGCCACCATTGGGCCCGTTGCTGGATCCAGACCTCCCAAATTTGATGTCCTTGGAACCGACAAGTGGGAGGCTTGGAAGGCTCTTGGTGACATGAGCAAGGCCACTGCAGAAAGCACCTATATCGAAATGGCAACATTGGTTTTGGAGAAGGAAAAGAAGATTGATTTTGCTGAGACCGCTTTTGTTGACGAGCATCTCAGTTTTGTCAAGGCCGCCTAGTCTGCCTGGTTATCCTGCCTGTACTCTCAGAGACGGGCCCTTATTATTTATTTGCGAGCTTGTGCTTCTTTTTTTTTCTCTTTCTATGTTTTTTTCTTTCACGTCTATTATCTCATATTTTTATACAAACAATTGATTTAAATCTTTTTTTTTAATCCCATAATTCATCATGGATGACCATGACTTTGTAACGCACTTTCCTGATTGGGACCCGGTTTTTGTTGAAGTTTCACGGTAGAAGACATGGAAGGAAAAAAAAAGCCACACCAAAGTCGTAACGGCACACTGAAGTCGGGTCTTGGACCTGCCCAAACAAACCCGTTTCCTTCAACTATCGGAAATAGGACTTTTAAGCACTCCATTATATGTGCATATATACATATATACATTTTCTCTTGGGTTTTTTTGTTTTTTCTCGGTTCTATTTCAGAGCAGTAGGATAAATTGATCAGTGTATATCCCGATAATCTTGGACAAAATATAGAGGCCATTCACATTCACGCTGTTCAGACGAAAGGAAAAGAAAAAAAAGGAAGAAGGCTAGCAGAAAGTACTGAGAGAAAGTATGACACTTCCAAAAACCGTTCACATCTCGTTCGACACCGTCTATCGTGACAGGATCCGGGGCGCCTGTATTGTTGAGGTAAGTGTGTCTGTGGCTTCAGACTTTTTATTTTATTTTAGTTGTTTGATTCCATGTTGATATAAAAACATGCCTTATTAAGGAATTGCTCTAATACCTGTTGCTTTTTACTGCTTAGTTTGTATCGAGTCGCCAACCAGTGGCCGTGTACCAGTTTGCTAAGGGCGCTGAGCTTAGCATCTTTTCTCTAGAAGTTTCAGCCGACAATCAACACCTTTTGTTTGACCGACAGAAAGCTTTAGAGAGTGGCCTTGCTCTTGTGAGCCAAGACTTGCCATTGATTCAAAAAGAGTCGCCATCATCAATTGTGCCCCAGTTCAATCCACTGTCAGGGAGAACCCTGCTTGGCTCGCCATACTCGTCTACGTCTGTATCTACGTCTGTTTCGGCTTCTACGTCTGCATCTGCGTTTGCGTCTGCATCTAGCGCTCTGCAGAATTACTCAAATCCAGTAAAAGAGAAGACAGCCAAGAAGGAAAATGTTCAGACCGTGGAGTTGGGAACGCTGAGAAATGAGTCTGACATTGTAGTGGGAACCATTTACGCGGTCCAATGTGACGATTCAAGGTTAAACAACGGCAAGGAAGAAACAAAGTACAAATTGATGGTAAACTACACGGGACACCTAGGATCACAGGTGCGCGTAAATTTTAACGTTTGCCCAAAAGAAGTCTACGCTCCGGTAAAAACCGAGGACGATTACAGTAACTGCAGCTTTAACGCACAAGTATTCAGTTCTGCTGCTGAAAACCCCCAGATTGTGTGGCCGTTCAAGGAGGTCATACTGGGGTTGCCCCAAGTTAGCGAAACTGCCACAATTGAAATAGGCGGCTCTTTGTCGCCAGCTGATGACACCAGCATTGTGGCAGAAACAGTTCCACTAGCAAGAGACTGCAAAACAATAGCTGACCTTTGCAGGGCAGTTTTCAAGTTCACACCACAGGACTTTCCCCTAGAAGCAGCTCTTTCGCCCACCTCAGCCATTTCGGCCACGTTGGACGCTGCAGCTGTAACTAGCCCCAGTCGGTCAACCGACGTTGTGATAAAACTGCTCAAGGGAAACTTGTTTGAGGTTCAGCCCTGGGTTGATAATGTGCAAATGCGGACCATGATGAACGCTGGAAACACTACTGGGACATTGAAAATGGCGCATGAAATGGTCATATCATTTCACCTAGAAAGCCAGCTATACGAAGACGTCATGCTGTGCACCTTCAATGTTAGCAGCCAGAGCTTTGATTTAGGTACACTAAAAGCCATTCACAACGGGCGCCAAATTTCTGCAAGAGCCACGGGTTGCCAACGTAACGGCGTGACTTCAGTTGCGTGTTTCTTTCCCTCAGCTAGTAGGCATGTCATTCGCATTGCCTTTGAATGCGTAGTGAACAGAAACGTTCACATGTACGCGTTGCCGTTTCTATTATGCGGTGGCGGCACGGACGCGCAACAGTGGAAGAGCCAGATACTTATAAACTGTGAGCCTGTTTTGCAAAAGAGCGTGGGAATAAGGCTGCTTAACAACGGAGTGGAAGAAGAGCAGCTGAAGTTCTCGTCGCATGGGCCTAACGACAAACTTTACCTGCTGATTAGTGATTTGGCCAATGGAAAAAGTGCAATTTGTGCAAAGGAGGCCATTGAGAGCGCCGAGTATACTGTGCGTTTGAAGACAAAAGACGGCGAATTGCAGAACAGAACGGCAACAACCCCAGCTACAGCAGTTGTACTGGAACTTGTCTTAAGCTTTGAGCAACGCATTAGACCTGATGTAGCTATAATGCCTGTTGCTAGGCTGAGATCAGGAGACTGGGGTATGCCAGCGGAAGTTACAATCAACGGTGATGCTTCTAAAGTGGAAATGATGGAGTTTGCCGATGGATTGATTACTATATTGACGAAACCGTCGGAGCATCAGCATCTGTATCAACAACAAATGCAAAAACAATTGCGAAACGAGGACAAAGATGGCATCCTTTCGGTAAAGGTTGTCTGGACCAAAGTTGTATTGGCTGGTGCAGATGCTGTGTACAGGGGGATAGTTCCGTACCTTGAGCCAAATGCAAAACTAGTTACGTCGTCTGTATTTCCTGATTCGCAAGCCAAGAGTAGTACTTTTGAGGTTCAGAATGGCAAGGTCTTTGCGACACTTGGAATTTCAGGGCCGACTCAGCCCGGCAGCAAGAAACAGAGTCAGGCCCAGGACCAAATCTTCAACAAGAACAAGGACAAAAACGATATGGAGCAGCGGTCAATGCTAGCAGAAGAAGATGGAGATTCAAGCAGGTTTGGTATCTTGTATGGCATGATGATTGGAGTTGCTATCCAGATGCTGATATGGATAATTATTGGCGGCGAGTACCCTTTATTTCCATGGTACGGGCATCATGAGAGTCGTCATTTGTTTAGAAATGTCAACACCGTCAACGAGGAGCGATCCGTGTTTCCCATGGCGACGCAGGCTGTTGAAGAGATTCGTGACTTTGCGACAAGCCATTTATTTAGGCTGCAACAGATGGAGCAAGCTGCAACTTCAACTGCAACCTCAACATCAGTAGACGCAAACTTGGCAGCGGCAATGAAAGTTGTTGTGACGAGTACAAAAGTGGTTGAAATTACACACACACGAACGGCAGTAGTCACAAGCACCAGCACCGGGGCAGACTCGGGTACGAGCCCAGGGGCATCATTGTGTGAAGGTGTTGAGAAGCAGTTGAAGATTTATGAAAAGCATGTCAAAATATTGAGGGCTCAAATTGTCAATGGTGAAGACTCTGAAGACTCCGAAGGCTCTGAAGATTTTAGAGATTCTGGATACTCAAGAAAACCTGGAAACTCTGGAAACTCTAAAAAAGTTGGAAACCAAAAAACCATGGAAACCAGAGAAAAGTAGAAAGCTTTGAGGACTTGTGAAAAGAGAGAAGTCATGAAAAATGAGCTTTAGCGGAGATGTGGCACACAAATCAGTAATACCAGTGCGCCCATGGAAAAATGTTTGAAGTTTGGAGTCTGAAAATGAGGTTAGATTTTTTTTTAATTTTTTTTCTTCATGATTTTATAGAAAGGCGCATGTTGAAAGGTTTAGTAGAATTAGTTCTTTATTTTTTTTCATTATTTCAAGTAAAGGAAGAAAAGAGAAAGAGAGAGAGAGAGAGAGAGAAAGTCTACATGATTTGCTATGATATGAATTGAGTTTCTTGTTTAGGCTGTTGAACGTTTGTTGAATGTCTGTTCTTTTTCATTGATCATTGCCGCCGAATGAATTGATACATCCCGAGCCCGTAAGTCAAAGGCAATAAGCAAATGAAATATGCAAACAAATTAGAGATAGCAATATCAATGACGGAAAGCCCAATTGAAAGAATGAGTGGCCCAATCTGACGGCCAAAGAACAAATGAAGTATATGAAATAAATGAAATAAATGAAATGAAGCTACAGTACACTGGTGTAGTCTTGTAGCTACTGGAGATAAAAAAACAAATAAAATGGAAGGAATCACATCATATAGCAATTGAAAAAAATATGCGTATAGACTTTGAAAAGGAAAGATTTATTAATTGCTCATGAACTGAGTACTTTTGTTTTTTTTCTTAGTTTTTTATCTTTCCACGCATCAGAACGCAAAACGCAGTTCTCGATTCTTTGGCTCTTGACCTTTCTTTTGATGCTTCTTGACATGTATATAATGCAATGCAGCAGGAATTCCTGGATTTGAACGTGGTTTTCACATATTGGATGTGTCGTTTGAGGGAACTGTTTATCATGTATATTATATTGAAAGAATAGAGAACAGGGAAAAAAAAGAAGATATTGATTGGTATGCTCGCACATGAATAAGTGGTAAAAAAAAAGGCTAAGGTGGAAGAGTCTCTTTATCTACTGGTAAACTCAACAAGCCATTAGACCAAAAAAAAAAAGCATTTCACAAGTCTCTCATGAGTCTCTCTGAGTACAGCCACTCAATAAATACTCGCATGCTTCGTGTGAATATTTAGAATCGGAGCTGAGTTGTGTGCGAAATACCTACAGTATAAAAACAAGGTGGTTTAGGGTTTCAGCCGTACTATTTTGTTTATTTCTACAATGAAATGCGGCAGCAACCGGTACTAACTCGGACGTCACGCTTTGGTCATGCTTAATTTTTTTTTTTTGATCTCTCTTCTCGTAAGGCAGTTTCTTCTATATAGAAAGAAAGACTTAGAGAACACTTCTAAAAGCAATAGCAAACGACGTGTTTCTCTCTTTTTTTTATATTCGTAAATTGATGCAGAAAATAAAAGACCAAAAAAACCAAAAAAAAATCACCGAGCTTTTCATGTACGAATAGTTTGGTCTGCATAGCCATTAGGGCTAGATAACTTCCTGAAAAAGCATCGCATCGTGACTCTAACTCTCCGGCGCTTGTATTTTCATTTTCGTTTTCGAAGTTTGCGCTGGAGTTTGCGCTGAGGCATGCGTTAAGACTTGCGGAGCTCGCCATACGTTCAATTAGGTGGCCTGTGGGTTTTCATGCTTACAGAGTGAGGTTTTGAGGCTCATGAAATCATGGGGGGGTGGGGAGGGAGAATTATTCAAAAGTAAGGTAAAGAATATTAATCATGAGGGTCATGCCAAAAAAAAAGTCATGAGGACTCCGACACGACTGCAAGATGTTTTGCAAGATGATGATGATGGTATGAGGACCTTGAACTTATTTTTCAGAGTGCGCGACGTAGAGACATGCGCAACAGACCTAAGCATCATGTTTGCTTCCCAGAGGTAGAGAGAGCGTGTGTGTCTCCACATAGGAGCGCTGGCTGCTGCATCACGTAAGCAAGCAACCGCAGAATATAATGGAAAAATAATGGAAGCGGTAGGGGGGCGGACGGAGGCAGGCGCGACCGAACCGAAGGAAGAACTTAAGTCCCGAGAGATGAAGGATACGGGTGCCTCGGGCATGGCAGTTGCCTTTTTATGAGCCAGCAGAGCCAACTGTTACGGCTGTTGGCTACTTGTGGTTAGTTGTTGGTTAGCGCCTTTATGACGTGGTTAGTTAACCATGTCCAACGCCAAACTTGTAACGCGTTTTTTCTTGTTTTTTTTCTTTTCTTTTTCGTTTCCCTATTTTATTCAATTATTATTTTTATTTTCAAGGGTCCTTTTTATTATTTATTTTGTGTTATTCTATTTAGATTCTTTCTTATTTGAATCGTTTTTTTATCGTCGTACTGTCTTCCATCGGCATCGCTGTCGTCATAGGAATTATCGTGATTATCTCCGTGGAGACCATGTGGACTCTCCGCTGTGGCGAGTTTAATCGATAAGAGACTGTGGCACGGACCACAAACACGTTTAACAAGCTACGCGCCGCGACACAAAGAGACAAGCAAGGCCTGGTCCGTCTGCGGAACGCGGTGCACGGAGGGGCGGTTGAAACAAAGCACAGCTTCTTCTGTTTGTCAACGGGCTTGGTCGCGTCGTGGTAGCAAATTGCCGTCGCAAGATTGCAACGTTACCGTAGTTTGTCTGTGGCTCTCCGACTAACTAACTAACCATATCATATCACCGCGCAACCTCATATGTGCCAGTACAGCTAGACTTTTTGTATATATTTCCATCGATATTCCTTCTTCTTTTTCATTTCTATTCCTCTTCCTCTTCTTTCCTCCAACTATCTGCAATTGTCACACTTCTGACAGCTCCCCTCACACATGGATCACAATACACACCCTCTTCCACCGCATCGCGCCCCAGTTTTCATCACCTCCAATCCCAGGCCCTACGTTCGCAACCAGACCCTCGGCTCCTTTCGAGCTACCCAGATCCTCAGGCAGGTATATCTTTGCCTCCCCCCTAAGCGCCAACGGAGGGCCCGCCGCCTGTTTCTGCAGGCAACTTTTGGCGATGCCCCTGCGCTGGACTATGCCGCTCTGTGCGCGGGCTCAACCTATACCAGTCCGCCGCTAGGCCAAGATTCAGCTACCCACTATCATCTCACTGGGATCGATGAAACAAACAGCCTAGCCCGAAGTCACAGCCTGAATCGGTGGCAACGGACGGTCGCCAACGCTAACAAAGAGGGTCGAGCGTCGAGTTCCAGATCGAAAAAAAAGAAGAAAAAAGAAACTTCTTCCAAACGGTCTTCCCTCGCCCTGAACCAGCACGACGAACTGTCAACGCGGCGGCAAGTGTCGCAAAACCACGCGCCAGGCCCCACACGCCCGAAGCTCAGCAGGATGCAGTCCGTTGTCTTTGAAGACATCACTAGTAGTAGCAGCAGTGGCAGCGATGGCAGCGACGACAGCGATAGTAGCTCTGACAACGATACTGACAGCGACGACGACGCTAACCGCAATCCCCCTTATCCACAACAACACTATTCCTATCCCTTTCATGCCCAGTCGTCAATGCCGTCGTTATTGGCGTCTGCATCGGCATCTAAGTCTACATCTGCATCTGCATCTGCATTCGCATCGTACAACGCCACGCCCAGACAATTGAATTTTGCCGCCGTCGACAACGACCGCAAGTTTCTTGAAAGCGTGTGGAGAGGTGCCCTGCGGCTTCTCCAAATTGACATTTTATCAAACTCTACAGGCATTGGATCGATAGCAGGGGTACCCGTGGTATCACAGAGAGTGACTGCTGCTGCTGCTGCTGCTTCTCCAGCCATGCCGACACCAGAACTGCCAAACTCGACAGCGACTACTTGGGTGCAAGAGTGGCAGAGCATACGTGGCATGTCGCGAGAGCAAGCAGAACACGAGTTTAGCGAGTACATGCGTATAACGCTGCTCCAGCTTCAGCATCAGCATCAGCAACAACAGCATCAGCAGCAACAGCACCACCAGCAACGAGTGCGTGGAAATTCTGCATAGAGCTCAAGAAAAAGCTGCTTTCAGTTTATTTATTCAATCTTTTTTGTGCTTTTATTATTTTTTTTTGTATTGAACTGCATTTTTTCTTCTAACTTGAGCCTTATTAGTCTTTCTATATTTCATCACAAGGCCATTCTCTGGAATTTGTTGAAAGATTTCTCAAGACTTTTAGAGTTGTCACCAAATTGTATGATGTATTGTATGCGGTTTACCGTTTTCTTCCTTTTGTATTTAAAAAGCATTTAGAAATATATATAAAGACATGAGAAAAGCAAACCAATGGCTTTGAACTGGTCTGGTTTTGTATGAAAAAGAGCTTTAGAAACTGTCTTGCGATTGCTCTCGTTTTAAAAAATATCAGTAGCAGCAGCAATAGGACAAACATCTGTAAAAAAAAAAAAAAAAAAAGCTGTATCTAGGCGTGATATAGTTGTACCGTACCAATTGGCACTCAATGATACATACAATAGACAGCTTGAATGGCGCAATTGAATGCACAATCAGCTAAAATGTAAACTGTATCTAGACGTTTTGAAGAGCTGCCGTGTTGGATTGGATATACAAGCTTATTTGTATGGCATGGTAGATATGTTCGTGATGCAAGACGTCTATGACTTGAACTGTATTTTTAGCTGCTTCTCAGCTTACATTAAAGGGAATCATGATTTGTACAAATTACCATTTTCAAGAGCAGTTTTAATTTCCAAGTTATGCTTTCAATGATATTGCAATTCTATCAAGCGATTGTAATTCATTCGTTCCGTATGCAAGCCTGCATTGCCCATAGCCTGCTACAGACTCTCTTCCCGAGTAGTTTTACTGCATACTCTTCTTTGTCCAACTACATTTGAATTCCCTATCTCAATCAAACCCTATCAACCGCTTTGATCTGGCTGTTTTGAAATCTCGAGTATTCAATTGGCTACTGGTACTTGCCTACCTTTTAAGAATATATATATATATATATATTTTTTTCATTTAACCTCAATTTCCCAGCATTCAACCTCAGGCCTAAGTCTTGTCTTTGTAGGGGACTGGGCTGTAAGTAAGCTATTGTTTTGTTCTGTAAAATGTGGAAAAGAAGAGAACAAATAGAAGCAAGCTAATAACATGTCAAGCTCGATGGCAGTATAAAATTATCAAACCGGACTGGTAATGAAGTATATCAAAGCAGCAAATTGATAGAGTAACCCAGCATGGCCGGTACCTCTAACATTGCTTGCCAGCTATAGAAAAAATAAAACACTGGCCACACTAGGCACTTGAGCCAAACCGACAGGAACAACGTCAAAGAAGTGTGAAAAGGCCTACAAGAATAAATGGTGAGCGGCAGAAGGAAACGACACGAAGGCAGGATGAATCTAGTTGTGGTAAGTGGTATGGCCGCTTGTAGTATAGATGTCTGTATTTAGTTTTGATACCGCAAAAGGTAGAAGGCTAGCATTACGGTGAAAAAAAGAAGAAGGAAGCGATGTGAGATACATAGACCTATATATGTATGTAATACTACCTGCGTTACTAGCAGTTATGCCTCTTAACACATGATCTTTTTTTCTTGTGTATCACCGCATCTCTAGCGCAACTGCTTATATTTGTGATTATGGTCAACCCATATTTTAGGCATCTACAGTTACTTAGCTGGGCAGATACTTGACAAAATGTAGACCATCAAATGCATCTTCATGGAGTTCCCAAGAAAGAAAGCTTGCCGCAACTTAAGACAGATGGCTATAGGTATTTTTCCATGAAAGCAAAACAAATTCGTTTAGGCAACTAGTCTTGCTGACCACCTAGTCACACTACAGCTGCGGATCAATACTTGCTTGGCTATACAAGAGTTGCCTTCGACACTCTGGCAACGGCAATCCATACAAAGCTCCATTTTCTCTATATACTCTAAGGCTTTCTTATCCCAAACGATTTCAGCAAGTATCAAGTGCTTTTGACTGAATTTTCAGTTGAATTCCGTCAATTAGATCATCAATTTGAGCCGTGCTGTGAAGCTAGACGTTGAACGGCCTAAAATTCAAACTTGCGTAGTTTCTGCATATCTTAAGCGATATAACCTTATTAATGAAGTATCTTGACGCAGGAACCCGATAGTCCAGCTTTTTTTTTCATCATGTATTATATCAATTTTTTTTTTCAATTTTGAAAGACTAACGCTTACGCTTTCCTTTTTACTTCTTGACTACTTCAATAATAGGCTAGGCAACTACCTATTTCTGACCCAGTAATGTGGCCTCAAATCTGGCTTTACTTGAGTGTCAATAATGCTTATTAGTTTTCGAGTGCTTATACAATTGAATTATTGCTTCTTGACTCTCAGCTTAGTCCCTGCGTGTTTGAGATTCCTTTTCCACACCTTGATTCCTGTGCGTTGACCACAGTATGTGAATGAACCACTAAAATAATTGAGCTAGAGTTTCGAAAAATTATTACCTAAAAAATATGAACAATAATAATACATCAATTTATTGTCCTGGCTAATTATGAAGACCACCCTATCGGTAGCAGCTATTGCACGCGTATAAAAGAAGATACGGTTCTTTGCTTGTCTGTCTAAACCCTGAATTAGGATTTTTTTTTTTCCCAACAACCAGACAAGTATTCAATTAAACGAGTCCGCGCTCTAGAAATTTTTTTCTTAAAACAGCCGCAAAAAGGGCGTTTTTCTTTTCGGCCTTTTGAGAGATACGCCTGGAGGCTGGGGCCCTTATCAAAAGAATGACATAATGAGTGTTTAAGTAGCACCTCATAGCGCTACGAATAAATGAATGAATGAATGAATGGATTGAATTCACAGTTTGAAAAAGATTATGTAGATATACAAATGGTAAAAGCAACTTATAGACAAAGATTAAATAGTTCTCCCCAGATCTGCATCAAATGCATTCACGACGTTATATTTCATTCTTCAAGGATGGCTTATGCCAAAATTCATGTTACCGTAAGTCAAAACCCGAATCACTCTTGAGAATTCCCCCTCCGAACAAGACAAGTCTAGTTAAAAGCGCCCGCGTTAAAAACAACCTCTTTTCTTGAGGTACCAAAAAGCCG